>BSBK01000357.1:600000-785000 GCA_027943335.1 Chamaecyparis obtusa
TCAAGAAAGTATGTTATTTAAAGGGTATATGCACAAAGATGGGGGACTAAAAAGGTGCCACTTTCCTTTTTGGCCCCCCAATAGCCATAGTGCATACACACTAAAGCATGTGCTCCCTATAGGACGCACACGCTATGGCTTGGTTTTCCTTAGCCTTAGGCTTGGGAAATTCAAAACATAGCACGTGCACCCTATAGGGCACATGCACTATGTAAAACCTAAAAAGTTTTTTGGTGCATTTGAAAATCCCATTTTCATGCCACAAACTAGCATTTGCAATGAAAGAGAGCTTCCCAAGCACATGCACAATATCATTTTTCTTGTTCAATCCTTCAAATTTGATAAAGAATGGCTCCACGACATTGTCAAAGGTACAGTTTCAATTAATTTCATTGTTGGTCCTGATTACAGAAAGAATGCTTCAAGTTTGAGCCATAAAGTTGTGAAATATTTTTAGTTTGTTTTTAGTGAGTGTCATGAGCCCATGCTTGAACTTCATTAAATATCAAACATTTTATCTTGTTTCATTTATCATACTTAAGGATCAGATTCGGCATCAAATAAAGGAAAAGGAAAGATTTCAAACATTCTAATATGTATTAGCAGAGTGCATGGTATGCTTTTCAAATAAAAAAGATAGTGTATTTTATAATTTGATGTTCCTGGTGATGTGTGTGCACATTTATTATAGCATTGAAAATAGAGATGTAAATGAACATGAGCTGAAACAAAAAAAGAAGTTTCACAGGAAGGAATGTGCTTATTTATTGAGCAAAGTGACTCTTATTTCTTGATGTCTTTCAATTGTATTTTTAATCAGCTCTCAAAGTTTGTGAAGCTTATGACTGAAATATGTCATAGTAAAACTGTATACATGTATCACACCTTTAAGTCACAAGCTCACAACTTTGATGAAATAACTAGAAGAAATCTCATATTATGGAATGCTAATGGATTTTTTAGTCATCTCGATAAGAGTCTAAAGCTAAGAGTGAAAAATATCTTAATAGATCCCAGATCACATTTTTCAGTTTAAGCTTGGACTATTATCAGTATAACTAAAGTAATTTCATGCTCAATTTTGGTGCACTATCAAAAACAGATATACCAACATCAGCAAAATGGATAAATAAATGAATCTCATAATTGAAGGCTCACAATCACAATTAACATTTTCAAACTGTAAGTTAAAAATCAATTTTTGAGAGCTTACTGTTTTATACAGTTTGTTCATAATTTTTTATTACAATCAAAGGCCGAGTTCTAGTTATGATTCAGCCAACAAAAGAATCCATGTCAGTAAGAGTGAAGAGCTTCATATTTTTTTCAAGAAGATAACTTAATGAAGATTAAGTGAAACTCAGGTTTCAAAATTGAGTTCATCATGTTACACTTCCTATCTAACAGTCACGGTTTTGTGTGTTACAAAGCCAAGAGGGAGTTTACCAAGTCACTAATTGTGACTAGTAGATAGGAAGAGATGTATTACAATGTTGTGACAACAATAGTCATTTGAAGATTTCAATATGCTACAGTCAAATGCCAAGTGCAAAGAATGAGGTTACGGATCACAATTATCCCTGTGAATAGAAGATGTAAGTGTTGGTTAACTTACAGCTAAAAACCCCACAATGTCAAGCTATGCATGTGATTCATGAATCACTTAAGCATTCAAAGCCAGTCTCAACATATATGCAATGAAACTATAGTCAAGCCATAGTTCATGAACTTATGACAGATAAAGTGAGATGTTACTTTCAAGTTAAAGAAAGGCTGAAAGCTATAATGCTCAATGTCAGATGATTATTCATTAACTGGAGCTGAGTATTATCCATATGTAGTTAAAATATCATTCAAGTTTAGGCTTGATGATTAAGTCACAGTTCAAATGATTTGTATATAGTAGGAGAGAAAACTGCAAGGCAAAAGAGCTAGGTTCATGATTCAGAACTCACAGTTTTTAGTGCCTTTCACACAAGTAGCAAGTCAAAGGAAAGGCTGAGTCTAAGTCATGACACTATCAACATTACAAGAAGTCCACATCAAAAATGGGATATTTAAAATAGAGGCTTCATGCCTAAAATTTTATAGTGAATTTAAGAAGAAAGATCACTTACCAAATGGACGCTGAGTTGCTGCCAAAGACAACTCATAGTCACAAAGCTATGATGTGTGAGAATGGAAGCTCATAATTTGATACAAAACCACAAAGCCAGAATGCTTCTCTAAGTTATGGCTTCATACAAAGACAAAAGAGGTGAAAGCTTAAGTCACCAATCCGTGACTTACAGGAGGTAGAGAGAATGCTAGGTTTGAGTTCTGAGTTACAACCGAGATGCATATGTTCATGGCTTCAATGATGGTCATTCATAGTTGAAATCTAAAAAGGGAAGGTTGAGAATACCATTAGTCATTTTCTATGTAATGAACAAAATGAGTTCATCAATCAAAGGGAACATATAGTGGCTTACCATTTTTTGCCATATATCATTCATGGTCAAAGCATAGTCACAGCCGAGCTAGATGGAGAATCCAATCAATGCTAGTAAGCCCGAGTTCTATAAATGTCGAGCTCTCAACATAGAACGCACACCAATGAAGAAAAAGGATAGAAAGCTTGACTTTCATTGATAGAGAGCTTGATTGTAATCAATAAGAGGCATATTTTCATGAAAATTTTGCCAGAGTAAGGCTAGGGTTTAAAAAATTCTTCCTGTGTCTTCTCTTGAAGATTGGAAATAAGCACCAGTTTCAAAAATAAAATGAGCCTATGAGATTTTGGAGTCTACCAAGTGAAGGGCATTCAATTCCTTTACTGTAGATGTCACATTACTACATTTTCAAAAAATACCGAGTGCCACCTCATTTCTCTATGTCATTTCATGCTGCAAGTGGGTTGAGTTGTATTTTTATCATTCCCCACTTTGTATTTTTATACTTAGTGTTTTTTCCTAAGTTTAGGGGTTATAGATTATTTGATATTGGTTTTTTTATCCAATTTTGATGTAATTTTAATATTGGCAAATATTGTAAAAGGACTTTAATCCTTATTGTAAGCTAATATTTTGGGCATTTAGCATGGGTTTTTCATAGGCTAGATTAATGGCTTGATTTTTGGCCAAAATTAGGGCATTTTGTATGGGCTTTGTATTTTTGGATTTGAAGTGAGGGCATAGTATTAAATTGATTTTCATGATCAATTTTAGGGGTTGCAAGTTTTGGGAGAGAGGCTGGTAGTGAACATATTGTTCTTATTCAGTTTTTTGAAGCCATTTTTTGTATTCCGATTATCAGTTTTGTGAGAAATAAAGAAGGTGGTCTTGATTCATTTGACTTGTGGTGAGATTTTAAGATCCTGATTTCATCTTTTCGTATAAGTGTTATTGTTCAACTGTAATCCAAAAGGAGTGAATGCTTTTTTATTCCTCCTTAAGGTGATCAATTTTTTGTTTAAACCTTGTATAGGAAAAGTATGTTGTTAATTGTTTATCTATTTGTGGTATATGCCTAATAGTGAAGTTTGTTAGGCTATTTGTTGGATAGAGATCTAAACAATCAAACTTTTGGTCTATGATTCTGAGCTATTGTTTTATCATTCCAATCTGAATATATTTTGGTGTATCAACCCACATTCATTTCAGTTTAAAAGTTCTTTCTACCCTTTTCCTTATAAAATTTTCAATCAGGTGGTGATATTTCATACTTAATAGGAACCAGCCTAGAATCCTGAGATTCCTCCTTATTCATAGTCTATGCACAACTAGAGGAGGTTTCCATTATCAGGATAGAATTGTTGTTTAACCTTAATGCCCAAGTTAGGGTGACAATTCTAAACCTGAATAGTTTTTGGCACACTTGGTGGGTCAACAAACTACTTCTCTGTTCTGAAATATGAGTTCTATGGTTGTTGTCAATTCAGTTTTAGATTTAAGTGTTTGTTTTAATGAGTAGAACTCCTACAAGATCAAACAAGGAAGGTTTTGTTTATCAAGAATTGTAGCCAAGGAGAAGGGGAGGAAGATCATCTAGAGGTGGAAGAACATCATAAGATTCAAGAGGTACTCAATTGAATTCAAAATTTTCATCTTTTGATAACCCCATTTTTGAAGACCAAGCTGCAAATTTAGATGAACTTGAGGCTATTATTGAAGAAAATTAGTCTTCTTGAGGATTTAAGTGTTCCTAATCATTCTAGATCAGAATTGCCAAGTTTTGAAGATTTATCTTTAAATAATTCTATTTTTGGAGCTTCTACAAGTGGTACTGCATCAAGTCCTCAAAATATTAAGACTTGTCAAAGGAAGGTAGTTCAACCTACCTAGCCTTCTATTACACCTTCCATTCAGTAGCAAGTTCCTCCACATCAAGCAATGGAAAGAAATATTCCTTTTGTTCCATTTGATCAAGGTAGTCCTTTGAGGATTGCAAATCATGATGATATTCCATTGGCTGCTTTGAAAAGCTTGCCAACTTTTACTGGTGAAACACATGTTATAGCTATTGAGCATATTCGAGATGTTGTAACTCTTTGCAATGTTCATCATATTATAGTTGAGGATGTACCTTTGAAGCTATTGGCTACATCACTCAAGGGTAAAGCCCTTGATTGGTTCACAACTCTCCCGGTGGACTCTATTGCTACTTGGGATGCCTTAGGAGAAAGGTTGTCTAAATTTTTTGAGGAAAAATTTGATAACCTATCCTTGGTGGAGCAACTAACTACTATCAAGAGGGCCCCACAAGAGGAGATGAGTGATTTCAATCTCCATTTTTAGAAGATTTGAAATAGAATTCCTGTTACGGTAAGACCTTTAGCTGAATATGATTTCTTGTATTATTTGAAGAGCTTAAATAGTGATATCAATGTAATGATTCAATCTATGGGAGGAGTGTCTTTACCCCAAGCTTTTGATACTGCTATTAGATCAAAAAATAGTCTTATCTAGGCAAGGAAGATAGTTCCTAGACCTCCTATGCCTTTCTTTCCTAATATACAGTCCAATATGCCATTGGTTGTACCACCATTAGCTATTGTCCCATCATTTAAATCTATAGAGATAGTTCCTACAACTCCTTTGAATGAACTATAGAGTATTAAGGACATCTAGCAAAAAATAGAAAGTTTATTGCAATCTTTTGGAAATGATGTAGTCACCCTTAAGAGGAATCAAGCCTAGACAAACCCTACTATTCAAAATTAGTTTGCTAGTTCTTCTTCCCAATATCCTAATCAGCCTAATTTTCAGGTCAATATGCAGCAATTTCAAGGTAATGCTAATCCAAATAGGCAGAATTGGAATGTGAGGCCAAATAGATAGTACAATCCAGCACCTCTTAATACTATTAGGGATATTGTTCCTACTCAGAATAATATTGCTACTAACTGGTGTTTTCCATAAAATGAGCCACATGACCAGTCTACATGTTCTAATGGAATTCTTAACCAAGCTCTTATGGTACAAAATGCAATGAATTCATAGTAGAATATGTCTGTTAAAGAGGTACAAAATCAACTAGATCAAAGTGCTACAGATACCAGTTTTCTAAACTAGCAAGAAGAAGAATTTGGTGGTCTAAATGAAGATTCATCAATAACAGCAAATACTAGAGCAAAAAAGAGAGCCCTTGAATCAGATCAATTCACTGGTAATGTTCCTTCTTCTTCGGTTTCTATTTTAAAGAATCCATCAGTTTCCTCTAATAAAGATCAAAGTCAAAGGAATGTTGATCGAAGCTCTCCTAGGTCCTCACATAAGGTACAATTTTTTGTTCCATTCAATATTGTAGATACAATGAAAAAAACAAATGTTACTTTGTCTACATGGGAAACTTTATCTATTCCAGGACAGATTGAGATTTTAAAAGAAGAGTTGTCTAAGCTGGCATTTAATCCACAATAGACAGTACAACAATAACCAAGTGTAGTTATGACTAATTTCAAGCCTCTTAAGGTTTAGGAAAAGTTGTCAAAAGAAGAGAAAAGGCTTGCTAAAGTACAACAGCCAACAATACCAGAAGTAAAGAGGGCTATAAACAACCAACAACCAGCAATAAATGTTGAAAAGAAACCAACAAATTTTCAAAAGGCATCTAAAAAGGAAGGTAAGAAACCTACAAATGATAAGCCTCATCCTTTTTATGTCTCATTGATTATTGGAAATAAATTAGTTCATAACTGTATGGTTGATAGTAGTGCAACCAACACTATCATGCCTAAAATTATAGCATATTTGCTAAATTTGAAATATGAACCTCTTGAGAAAGGTGTAGTCCAACTTGATGGAACTTCAGTTAAGATCTTAGGGGTCATTAAGAATACAATTTTGACCTTACACTCCTACCCAAATTTCTCAATACCATAGGATATATATGTCATTGATTTGCTAGCATATTTTGCTATGTTTCTGTCTAGAGATTTCATAGCTAAGATAGATGGCTATTTTTCATCAGATTGGTCACATTTGTACTTTAGAACTAGATATGGTACTAAGGTGACCATTAAATCAAAATTTTTGGCCAAAAACCACATAGCACCTTATAATCCAAGTCCTATTAATGCAAGTTGTGTGATCATGGATCAAGATGAAATACCTGATTATTCAGCTTATAATACACAAACTCAAGCATATCCAGACATTGTTTTAGATGAATGGGCTACTAGGAATGAACAAAATGATGATATTTTGATGCTGGTTTTGGGAACTATATGATTTTGGAATTTGATTCAGTAGTGCCTAATTTGATTAAAGATCTATAATCTGAATTTGTTTTGTCTAACCAGCTTTGGGATTTGTATTTTAATGGGTCAAGGAATAAGGATGGAGTCGGTGCATGGGTTATGTTGATTTCACCAGATGGTGATAGATTCTATGCTTCATTCAAACTATCTTTTCCTTGTTCTAACAATGTGGTTGAATATGAGAGTTTGATTTAGGGATTAGAGTGGGAAAAATTGAGAGGCATTAAGTGTTTGAGGGCATTTGGTGATAGTGAGCTAATAGTAAAGCAGGTGAGAGGTATCACTAATGTTAAAAATGATCTTCTTAAGATGTATAAATCTAGATTCTGACATTCTAGATGAGTTTGATGCTTTCAACTTGATTTCAACTCCTAGAAGGGAAAATTTGCATGCTGACAAGCTGGCTAGTATTGGTGCTCATGTTTCAATAATAGAAAATAAAGGATAGTTTTTAGACCAGTCACATGTCAAGATAATCGTTAGGCCATCTATTCCAGATAATGATACTTATTGGAAATTTTTTAATACTGATGAACATATCTTAAGTTTTTTGACAGAAATAGATGGTTTCTCTGCTTCTAGAAATAACAAAATCAATCAGCAAATGGAAGACTAGATTATTCATTTGAAAACCAACAAGCTTCCAAAGGGATTGGTTAGCCTGGAATGAACTTTTAACTCTAATGATC
This sequence comes from Chamaecyparis obtusa, assembly GCA_027943335.1. Lineage (NCBI taxonomy): Eukaryota > Viridiplantae > Streptophyta > Pinopsida > Cupressales > Cupressaceae > Chamaecyparis > Chamaecyparis obtusa. The sequence continues at coordinate 607,429 of BSBK01000357.1, forward strand.
AATTTAGGAAGGGTAAAACCAGCCTGTTGATCAAAGAAGATCATTATGAAGAAGTGGAAATTTTCAAAGACAAGCAGTTAAAGGTTGGTAAAATTAATTCTCCTAAAGAAAAAGAATTGTTTATTGATCTTTTCAGAGAGTATAGTGATGTTTTTGCATGGGATTATTCTAATTTGAAGGGATTTGATCCCCAATTAACACAACATACTATAGAATTGGAACTTAATGCTAGGCCAATTAGACAAAGGCAAAGGCCTGTAAATCCCAAGTTAGAGCCATTAATGTTAAAAGAGCTGAGAAAACTCCTAGATGGTGGTATTATATTTCCTATTAAGCACACATCTTGGGTTTCTAACTTAGTTCCAGTAAGGAAGAAGAATGGAGAGATAAGACTTTGTGTAGACTTTAGAGACCTTAATAGGGCATCTCTGAAAGATAGACACCCTCTTCCTTCCATGGAACAAATTTTACAATATGTTTTTAGTTCTGAAAGATTCTCACTTCTTGATGGGTATTCTGGTTATAACCAGATTTTAGTCAAAGAATTTGATCAGTTTAAAATAGCTTTTACAACTAAATGGGGTATAATGGCTTACAGAAGAATGCTATTTGGGTTATCAAATGTCGGGGCCACTTTTTAGAAAGCAATGGACATGGCTTTCAAGAACTTAATGTATAAGTTTGTTCTAGTATACATAGATGATGTGATAATTTACAACAAGGTTGCAAACTAGCATATTAATGATTTGAGACAAATTTTGTAGAGATGTAGAGAATTTGGGATTTCTTTAAACACAAAGAAATTTGTATTTTCAGTTCATGAGGGAAAATTCCTAGGATACCAGGTGTCCAAAGAGGGTACAATAATAGATCCTGAGAGAATTCATGCAATTCTAGAACTTTCTTTGCCTAAACACAAGAAAGGATTGCAAAGTTTCATTGGAAGAATAAATTTTGTAAGAAGGTTTATTCCTAATATTGAAAATCTATTAAAACCACTAACTGCTATGATTAAGAAGGATGTCCCTTTTAGCTGGAATGATGAGGGAAAGAATAATTTTGAATTGATAAAATAGGATTTGTCTTCAGCCCCTACTCTTGTTAATCCTGATTTTACTAAAGACTTTATTCTATATGCTTATGATGGTTCTAATACTATTTCAGCAATGTTGGTTCAAAAGAATGAAGAAAAATAAGAGTAGCCACTTGCTTTCTTCAGCAAAGGTTTGGATGACTATGAGAAAAGGTACAATTTTGTTGAAAAGCATGTGCTAGCTATTATTAAAGCTTTGAAGAAGTTTAAGCATTTGATTGCCAAGAATAAAGTACATTTAATGGTTGCACATCCTAGTATTAAATAGTTTTTGTTGAACAAGGATGTTAATGAAAAGAGAGCTGGTTGGATAACGAGAGTTATGGAGTATGATGTACAGATTCATGTGACTAAACTAGTTAGAGGCAAAGGCCTTTGTGCTCAAATGGTAGAAGAGGAAGAACAAGTTGGAATTACTGAAAAATATGAACCGTTTCAGGGTGATGTATTATTTAATGATCCTACAACCTAGTTATCAGATATGACCAGATTCATGTAAACTAGACAATGTCTAACTAATCTTGACAAGGCAAAGAGGAGATACTATAGGTTAAAATCTATTCATTATGTTCTTATTGATGGTATTCTTTATAGGAAATATTATTCTAGAATGTTTTTCAAATGTATTGATTCATTAGATCAAAGCATAATTTTATCTGAAGTTCATGATGGATCCTATGGAGGATATTTCAGTCATAAGACAACTACCTAGAAAATACTAAGGGCAGGTTATTATTGGCCTGATTTATTTAAGGATGCTTATTCTTGGGTCAAAAGATGCCAGAAATGTGCTATGTTTACAGGTAAACAAAAGCTGGCAGCATTGCCTTTAAAGACAATTGTGGTTGATCAACCATTCAACAAGTGGGGAATGGACTTTATTGGTCCTATAAATCCTATTTCTAGTGCTGGTCATAAATGGATTTTAACTGCTATTGATTATTTTACAAGATGGACTGAAGCTATTGCATTAAAAGAGGCTACTAGACCTGCTGTGTTAAGATTCTATGAAGACATTATAACTAGGTTTGGAGTTCCTCAATCTAATATCTCTGATAATGCCATGGCTTTTATTGGTTTAGCTATTATAGAATGGGTTGTGACAAATGGGATTCATTTAAATACTTCTTCTAACTATTATCCTCAAGGGAATGGTTTAGCAGAGTCTACTAATAAAAATCTTATCAGAATTATCAAAAAGACTTTGCAAGAGAATAAGAGAGATTGGTATTCTAAATTGAAGGTAGCCTTATGGCTGGATAGGATTACACCTAAACAGTCAATTGGGAATTCTCCTTATGTCCCAGTTTATGGTAAAGAGGCTAGATTTCTAGTTTCTACTGAATTTCCAGCATTACAGTTGGCTGACCAAATGTTGTTGTTTACAAAGGAAGATCCTATTAGGTTGAGGTATGTTGATTTGCTACAACTTGAAGAGGAGAGAAAGAAGGCATTAGAAACTATGGAACTAAAGAAAGCACAGACTAAGAGGTCATTTGACAAGAAAGCTAAGTACAAAGAGTTCAAAGAAGGTGATTTAGTACTCAAGTGGGATGTACTAAAGAGAAGGCCACGACACCATGACAAATTTTATAATTTTTGGTCAGGCCCTTTTGTTATAACAGCCTATAAGGAGAACAATTATTTTCAGTTGTCCACAACTTAAGGGAAGAACTGCAGATTCCAATTAATGGAATTCACCTCAAGCTTTTCTTTGAGGATTAGGTTAGGTTCATTTTTTGGTTTAATAAGTGATGTCCAAGCACTAGGTCTCTAGGTTGTATTGAGTCTAGTTTAGGTGCATTTTCATTTCAATAAATGGTTGCATTCATGGTTTGAGTTTTCATAACTCTATTGCCCTATGATAAAGTCTATAGGTCATGTCTAGCAAGTAGACATCCAGCAGAAGTCACCAAAATTGTTACTCAAAATTACAGCATACAACACAATAAGCATAAATAGGAAAAGGTTGCACATTTGTTTGTCAAATTAACACTGTGTTGTAGGTTTTGTTACTTTACATTTCATTATTGCATTCATTCTAGATGTCATTACTGTACTCTAAGTATTGATAATTGTTCTAAAAGATTCCAAAAATCATAAATGATCATTACATTGTGCATTCAAACTAAATGTAGTATACAAATGTCTTTCCATGTTCATATTTCATTTCAAAAGTAGAGTACATTTGCAAAATTGAAAGAAAAGATTGAAGTATAGAATATGGGTCCCATGCATTGCCTTTCTATTGTATTTGAGTTAGCTGGTTGTCTATTGAGTCTCAGGTCCCAAGGTCTTCAAAGTCCAAGTCTTCATCTGCATTTAGGTCTTTAGGGTTCATATTTGCATAAGAGTGAGAAAATGTGGTTAGATCCTATTGGCTCTAAGCAATTCATAAGAAACAAATAACATACTGTAACAATCAAGTTTTCAAAATCTGCACATCAATCTGGAAAACCAAATGCAATAAGGAAATGTACACTAACACTCTCTACAAGGTAGTATTAAAGGGACTTGTTTTTGTAAACATGAAACCTTTTACTATTTATGATCATTCTAGCGTATGTTGTCCTTTTTATTAACCAAGCATTTGAATTAAAGGGACTTAGTATGTTCAAGTCGAGAAACCTTTTTCAGATGATGCAATGTTTTGATAAATTAGTGAACATAATAGTCTAAAAATTTATTGACAAAGTTGTTTATTATGTTCACTAATCTAACCATTTCAAAATGATGTTGTTTGAAAGCTTAAATAGATTATTTTGCAGAAAAGAGTTGACTGGTTTTCACATTCAGTCATAGAAAAGGATGTAGATCAAGCTGAAATTTCAAAGTAAAGTGCTACAAGAAGTGCCAATATTCAAATATTTAAAGATCAAGTCATAGAATGCAGCTGCATAAATACTGGTGCAATGTATGTCCTTACTATTTCAAAGGTACATTTTCAATTAATTTCATTATTGGTGCTGATTACAGAAAGAATGCTTCAAGTTTGAGCCATAAAGTTGTGAAATATTTTCAGTTTGTTTTTAGTGAGTGTCACGAGCCCATGCTCGAACTTCATCAAATATCAAACATTTTATCTTGTTGCATTTCTCATACTTAAGGATCATATTCCGCATCAAATAAAGGAAAAGGACTGGGTTCAAACATTCTAATATGTATCAGCAGAGTGCATGGTATGCTTTTCAAAGCAAAAAGACAGTGTATTTTATAATCTAATGTTCCTAGTGATGTGTGTGCACATTTATTATAGCATTGAAAACAAAGATGTAAATGAACATGAGCTGAAAGAAAAAAGGAAGTTTCATAGGAAGGAATGTGCTTATCTATTGAGCAAAGTGACTCTTATTTCTTTATGTCTTTCAGTCATATTTTTAGTCAGCTCCTAGTTTGTGAAGCTTATGACTGAAAGATGTCATAGTAAAACTGTATACATGTATCACACCTTTCAATCACAAGATCACAACTTTGATGAAATAACTAGAAGAAAGCTCATATTATGGAATGCTGATGGATTTTTCAATCATCTGGATACGAGTCTAAAGCTGACTAAAAAATGTCTTAATAGATCCCAAGTTGCATTTTTCAGTTCCAGCTTGGACTATTATCAGTATGACTGAAGGAATTTCATGCTCAATTTTGGTGCACTGTCAAAAATAGATATACCAACATCAGCAAGATGGATAAATAAATGAATCTCATAATTGAAGGCTCATGGTCATAGTTCACATTTTCAAACTATAAGTTAAAAATCAAGTTTTGAGACCTTACTATTTTTATAAACTTTGTTCATAATTGTTTGTTACAGTCAAAGCCCAAGTTCTAGTTATGATTCTACCAACAAAAGAATCCATGTCAGTAAGAGTGAAGAGCTTCATATTTTTGTCAAGAAGATACCTTAATGAAGATTAAGTGAAACTCGGGTTTCAAAACCGAGTTCATCATGTTACACTTCCTATCTAACGGTCACATTTTTGTGTGTTACAAAGCCAAGAGGGAGTTTACCAAGTCACTAATCATGACTGGTAGATGGGAAGAGATGTATTACAATGTTGTGACAACAATAGTCATTTGAAGATTTCAATATGCTACAGTCAAATGCCGAGTGCAAAGAATGAGGTTACAGATCATGATAATCCTTGTGAATAGAAGATGTAATTGTTGGTTAACTTAGCTCTAAAACCCCACAATGTCAAGCTATGCATGTGATTCATGAATCACTTAAGCATTCAAAGCCAGTCTCAGCATATATGCAATGAAACTATAGTCAAGCCATAGATCATGAACTTATGACAGATAAAGTGAACTGTTACTTTCAAGTTAAAGAAAGGCCAAAAGCTACACAAAGAATATATAATGCTTAATATCAGACAATTATTCAATAACTGGGGATGAGTATTATCCATATGCAATTAAAATATCATTCAAGTTTAGGCTTGATGATTAATTCATAGTTCAAATACTTTGTATACAGAAGGAGAGAAAACTACAAGACAAAAGAGCCAGGTTCATGATTCAGAACTCACAGGTTTTAGTGCCTTTCACACAAGTAGCAACTAAAAGGAAAGGCCGAGTCTAAGTCACGACATTGTCAACATTACAAGAAGCCCACATAAAAAATGGGATATTTAAAATAGAGGCTTCGTGCCTAAAATGTTACAGTGAATTTAAGAAGAAAGAGCAGTTACCAAATGGAAGCTGAGTTGCTACCAAAGACAACTCATAGTCACAAAGCCCTAACGTGTGAGAATGGAAGATCACAATTTGATACAAACCCATAAAGCCAGAATGCTTCTCTATGTTATGACTTCATACAAAGACTAAAGAGGTGAAAGCTTAAGTCACCAAGCCATGACTTACGAGAGATAGAGAGAATGCTAGGTTCGAGTCCTGACTTACAGCCGAGATGTGTATGTTCATGGCTTCAATGATGCTCATTCATAGTTGAAATCTGAAAAGGGAAGGTTGAGAATACCATTAGTCATACGCTATGAAATGAACAAAATGAGTTCATCAATCAAAGGGAACACACTATGGCTTACCATTTTGGGCTATATATCATTCACAGTCAAAGCATAGTCACAACCGAGTCAGATGTTGAATCCAATCAATGCTAGTAAGCCCAAATTCTATAAATACTAAGCTCTCAACATAGAACACACACCAGTGAAGAAAAATGATAGAGAGCTTGAGATTCATTAATAGAGAGATCGAGTTTCATCAATAAGAGGCATAGTTTCATGAAAATTTTGCTAGAGTAAGGCTAGGGTTTAAAAAATTCTTCCTGTGTCTTCTCTTCAAAGATTGGAAATAAGCACTAGTTTCAAAAATAAAATGAGCCTATGAGATTTTGGAGTCCACCAAGTGAAGTGCATTCAATGCATTTACAGTAGATGTCACATTCCTACATTTTCAAAAAATGCCCAGTTCCACCTCATTCCTCTATGCCAGTTCATGCTGCAAGTGAGTTGAGTGGTATTTTTATCATTCCCAACTTTGCATTTTTGTACTTAGTGTTTTTCCCTAAGTTTAGGGGTTATAGATTATTTGATATTGGTTTTTTTTTATCAATTTTGAGGTAATTTAAATATTGGAAAATATTGTAAAAGGATTTTAATCCTTATTGTAAGCCAATATTTTGGGCATTTAGCATGGGGTTTTCATAGGCTAGATTAATGGCTTGATTTTTGGCCAAAATTAGGGCATTTTGTATGGGCTTTGCATTTTCAGATTTGAAGCTAGGGCATAGTATAAAATTGATTTTCATCATCAATTTTAGGGGTTGCGAGTTTTGGGAGAGAGAATGATAATGAACATATTGTTCCTATTGAATTTTTTGAAGCCATTTTTTGTAATCTGATTGTCAATTTTGTGAGAAATAAAGTAGGTGCTCTTTGATTCATTTGATTTGTGGTGAGATTTTAAGATCCTGATTTCATCTTTCCATATAAGTGTTATTGTTCAACTGTAATCCAAAAGGAGTGAATGCTTGTTTATTCCTCCTTAAGGTGATCAATTTTTTGTTTAAACCTTGTATGGGAAAAGTATGTTGTTAACTATTTATCTATTTGTGGTATATCCCTAATAGTGAAGTCTGTTAGCCTATATGTTGGACAAAGATCTAAACAATCAAACTTTTGGTCTATGATTCAGAGTTGTTTTATCATTCCAATCTGAACATATTTTGGTGTATCACCCCACATTCATTTTAGTTTAGAAGTTCTTTCTACCCTTTTCCTTATAAAATTTTCAATTAGGTGGTGATATTTCATACTTAATAGGAACCCACTTAGAATCTGGAGATTCGTCCTTATTCATAGTCTACCCACAACTAGAGGAGGTTTCCATTGTGAGGATATAATTTTGGTGTAACCTTATGCCTAAGTTAGGGTGACAATTCTAAACCTGAATAGGATGAAGACAATAAAAACAACTTTTGGGAGAGATGGTGGATGGTCTTTGATTCCTATCCCTATAACAATCATGAGGCTCTATATTATGTAAATAAATTATCATATCAGGACATAAAAAAGAAAAAAAATCACAAAAGATGACATTTGCAAACTCTTTAAAAAACCAGGGGAAACTGATACTCTTAGAACTACAACAAGGAGGTTCGTAATTCATTGGTTCTTGAATGAAGACATAATTTTTTTTTTTGGAGAGATGGTTGATGGTCTTTGATTCCCATTCCTGTAACAATCATGAGGTTCCTATATATTTCTCAAGGAAACTCTATTGCGAGTTTGTACTCAAGGAGGTGCCAAATTATTTTGACTTTCTAGATTCTCAGGGTAGAGGAGGGGGTCATCGTTTGATTGAGCGGGGGCACAACATGACCCTAATGCACCTAGGGTTCCTATTGGCAAGCCACATGTGGATCATGTTAGTATTCCTTTCGTTGTGAAGGAACATGTAGAGGTGGACACACTAGGCACAATTAGTGCTCTAACAAAGACTCTCATTCAATGTGTCACTCATTTAGTTGAGGGTGACCATGGTTAATCTTTGAGGGGGCATAGTTGTCGGTCATGTGGATCCTTGTGCACATTTGGTACTACCGAGAGAGAGGAAGAGGGTTGTGGAATGATGATTGATGATTTTCTAAATATAAAATTTTGCATTGCCACAGGTAAATATTTCCAATTTCATTAAATTTATTTGATCATATTTCATTTATAAAAGAATAACTAATTAATTTAGTATCTATTGATTATGATCAAAATTCAGGGAAAGAGTGTCAGTGGCGGTGGTAGTGGAAATGATCCTCCAGTCCCCTTCTACACATCATCATTAATTCCACAAGTATGTATCAAATAATTTTTTTTAATTAATGTATTTGATTATTATGTAATTATATGAATGATTGTATCATAACTTATTGTGCATGTGCATTAGTTCACTAGTGGACCATCAACATTCATAATAGATAGTGAAGGTCATCGTGCCACTTTCCTTGAGGTATCTATATTTGCATGTTAATTTGATTTACTTGATTATATTTAATTAATAAATGAATGAATAACTAAATTACTAGAAAAGTTATGATCAAAATCCAGAGGCAAAGTGGTCATTGTGGTGATCACATTCTTTCACCTGACTTTGTGACTTCATCATTGAGTCCACAGGTATATATGTAATAATGCATTATAATTAACATGTCAGTAGTATGTTCTTATATGAATGGTTGTCTTATAAATTTCCATGTACATGTGCACTAGTTGACTATTGGAGCTTCGACATCAATACCGCACACCAAAGGATACGGTGGAACCTTCACGGAGGTATCATTTATTCATTAGTAGGGTTGTAAAAAATATATGTAATCTTGATAACTACATAATACTTTTTTTGTTTCATTTTTAATTATTAATATCAGAGGCTCCTCCTTGTGTTCGTGATACTTTGGATTGTGAAGTAGCTACAATAGTAGTTAGTTCTAAAGCACTGACTGAGGTATGAAAGAGATCGCTTAATTTTAATTATTATTTTAATAGTTTATATTGAATTTTATAATGATATTCATGTATGTATTTTTATTTTGATCATTGTTCTAGGGACTTATTACTTTAGATCATCAGCATGTGCCTTCAGTGGATGTACATAGTGACTATTTGCTAGTGGTAAGCGAATATTCTATTTTATGTCATTGTATGATTTAATTTTGATGTATATTAGTTATTGATGCTTAAATTTTTTTTTATCAACTCAAGCTGTAGAATATTCTAGAGAGGAGGACTAGTGAGTGCACTTGGAAGACTACAACATCCACCGCATCTCCATCGACACGATGATCGAAGATAGCTCGGGATTTGTTTTCTTCCCCTAGCGAGAAAGGACTAGATTAGTGATATAGATTGTATGCCTATATGGAATTAGTTGACATATTTTTTATATATTGTATAAGTGACACGTTGTACATCCATTTGGCTTTAAGGAAGCTAGTTTAACTGTATTGGATATATTTGATGTATGACATTATTGGACATATATATTTGGCTTCATGCCCTACAAATTTTTTTATTATGTTTTAGGTATACAATTCATGTGTTTGGTGTATTGATGTATACTAATTTATGTTTATGTGGATGTCTTATGCTTTGTAAATTTCCCATGCCTTATAGTTATGCTTGTATGTTTATTGATGTATATTATTACTGTATGATCTATACTTTATTAGAATATAAATATGATGCAGAGGTGGTGTGTTAGACACTCTGAACCCATACCCTTATAGAATTACAAGAACAATCAGTAACAAGTGAGACAATCTTCTCACATCAAACATCCTTCATAAGGATCCACTGTCTAGGCTTCACCCAATGCACTTGCATTGGTCGGCTCCAAACTATCAAATTGTCATTCTAGGACTGCTCCTAGTAACCTTCACCAGTCATAAAATGGAATTTTTCTCCACATCTTCCCAAAAGACTCCAAAAACTAATCAATGATCTGGATACTCTTTTTGAATTTTTAAAACATATCCCAAATGCGACCCAACTTGTTTTGAGACAAACTACTTTAAAATTATTGATTTTGTTTTGCTAGAGAGGCCTAATTCACTCGTTTAACAAAGGAACCCTATCATGGGTAATCTCCTAGACCTTTCCCTCTTCAAAAATACTATGAAATGGATCTAATTAGAATAATATTCCATCAATTTGACTCTACAAAAATTCTATATATGAAAGGCCCAAATTTGTCTTAAAAAACCCTACAAACTAGGGCTCTCTCAATGTATGACCTCCCAACACCATACCAACCAAATGAAAGTTGTTCCACCATTCTTATACCATCCTTGAATGGATTCAATCATAAAATTACCACCTCCAAGGGCTTTATTCTCTGTTGCTATACCTATGGCTTCATTTCAATGATCCTTAGTCACTCCTCAACCCCAACAACTCCTCCAATCAACACCCAGCTAAAAAATCCTTCTTAGTCCTGCATTCAAATTGTTATTATTCTATAATAAAATTATCGGATCCATCCCCAAGTGATAGTAATTACAAAAGGGGGATGGATCATTCCATTTACATCTTAAAACAAGACAATTCCCAGAACTATTTCAGACTAGTCAAAAGGAAATGTGCCAAATCAATGAAAAAACTATAAAATTGATTCAAAATAGGTGTTTAAAATGTATCTCAACCTTGCAAAAGTATGTATTTCAATGATACATCCAAAAAATATGATAAATTGCAAGAAATCTAAATTTTATTGCTTAAAAAAGATATAGTCCGTACAACTCTTGCCTCTAGTCTGTACCATCTGAAATAGCAGACCTCCAAGAACTTAAATAAAGTCCTATCAACCTCCTCAACTGATCCAAATCAGTTGGAACTCCTAAAAACAAAAACTAAACTTATTTTAGGCTTTTCCCTCCTTTGGTAAGTAGTCGTAACATCAATATGTGCACCAAGTGCATTATTACAAGTTTTCCATCCTTCATGGATCAAATCATTACATAAAATGGCTTAATAGCCATGTTACAACATTGCAAAGACCTTATAGGTCTTGTATCTTCTTCAAACTAATTAGTCCCCCAAGTGATCCTCCTACCTTCATTAGGGTGCCCAGCACCAGTTCTTCCATACAAACCACACCATTAGCCCTTTAGGCTTGTAGCCTTCACGAGTCACAAAATTACCTCTCTCTCTCTCTCTCTCTCCCAATCTTCTCAAAAAACTCTAGAAACTAATTAGTGTTTCAAATACCCTTTTGGATTCCCTAAATCCTCACCAAGTCTCAAGGTAGACTCTTTTGGACCATATACTAGATCCAATACCCTAGCACCCACCATTAACTAGTCCTAATTCCATCCCCATTATGAAGTAACTCATTAAGATATTAACTCCCTTGCATCCCAACTAAGAAAAAATCTTTTCTAAGGTCTAAAAATAAAATATTTTCAAATTTTTAAGCTCTCAACACCTACCGAATCTTCTAGCCATGAAACCCTTGTTCCTAGGGTCACACAACTAGGGTCTATTCAAAAAAAACTTTACAATCTCTTCCAGATTAGTCTAGTTTATCTAACACAGCAATATTGATCCCCACATCAACAATCCACCATACAATATATCCACTCTTGAGGGTATTCATCCACCATAATGACTAGTGTAAGATATGACACTTTCTCACACCACAATCTCCTTCATTTAGTGATCTTCAAAGAACATCAACTTACATCCCTACATGAACAAACTACAAAACAAGGATATAATATATTTTTGCACTCATCCTCCTACTCGCACCTTGAGGGACACTTTAGCTCAGAGTGGTCAGCAGTGTTCGAGGGACTCTGTATTCCAAATGAGGTTGTCAGTAGCATTTACCTAGCTATTCAGAGCTGTTGGAATAGACGGTTAGATGCTATGACCAACAGTTTGAAAGATACACAATGTTTCTCATTTCAACCGAGGAACACTACAAGTTTTGACATCAACCAAGAATATGTTGCCAAATATAAATGAAATTTAATCTCTAAAAATTGAGATAGGTTATTGTAGGCCTAGGCAACATAGTCCTGTAGCACCTAATGATTAGATGCTACCTCACACGATCTCTGAGATATGACCCTGTAAAGATCATCGATTTCATGTTGAAGGGACCTTGAGGGACACTTCAGCCTGGAGTGGTTAGCAGCATTTGAGAGACTTTGTGAGCCAAATGAGGTTTCCACTAGTGTTTAGCTAGCCATTCAGAGTTGTTGGAATAGATGGTTCGATGCTATGATCAATGGTTTGAAATATATGCAATGTTTCCCATTTTAACTGAGGAACACTTTGAGTTTCGACATCCACTAAGAATGTGTTTCCAAATATTAAAAAAAAATTGAATCTCTAAAAACTGAGATAGGTTATTGTCAGTCTCAGCAACACAGTCTTGTAGCACCTAACGGTTTGATGCTACCTTGCATGAGCTCCAAGATATGACCCCTTAAAGATCACCAATTTTATGTTGAAGGGACCTTAAGGGACACTTTGGCTTTGAGTGGTTAGTAGTGTTTGAGAAAATCTATGTGCCAAATGAGGTTTCCATTAGTGTTTACGCAACCATTTAGAGCTATTGGAACAAATGGTTTGATGCTACAACCCACGGTTTGAAAGATACACAATGTTGCCCATTTCAACTGAGGAACTCTTTGAGTTTTGACATCAACCAAGAATGTGTTACCAAATATAAATGAACTTGAATCTCTAAAAATAGAGATAGGTTATTGTAGGCCTTGACATCATGGTCATGTAGCACCTAACAGTTCAATTCTACCTTGCATGAGCTCCAAGATATGACCCCATTAAAATCACTGATTTCATGCTAAAGGGACCTTGAGGGACACTTCGGCCTGAAGTAGTCGAAAGTGTTCGAGTGAATGTGTGTGCCAAATGAGGTTTTCAATAGAATTTACTTGGTCATTTGAATCTTTTGGAAAAGATGGTTCGATGCTATGACTGATGATTTAAAAGATAACAATGTTGTCCAGTTCAACTAAGGAACACTTTGAGTTTTGACATCTACCGACAATGTGTTGCCAAATATAGATGAACTTGAATCTCTTAAAACTAAGATAGGTTATTGTAGGCCTCGACAACATGTTCCTATAGAACCTAATGGTTTGATGCTACCTGGCATGAGCTCTGAGATATGACATTGTAAAGATCATTAATTTCATGCTAAAGGGACCTTGAGGGACACTTCAACTCAGAGTGGTCGGCAACGTTCGAGTGACTCTATGTGCCAAATGAGTTTGACACTAATGTTTACCTAACCATTTAGAGATTTTGAAATAGATGGTTCGATCCTATGATTGCTGGTTTGAAAGATATGTAATGATGTCCATTTCAACTGAGGAATACTTCAAGTTTTGACATCAACTGAGAATTTATTGCCAAATTTAAACAAACTTGAATCTCTAAAAACTAAGATAGGTTATTGTAGGCCTTAGAAACATGGTCCTATAAAAACTAACAATTTGATGCTACCTTGCATGAACTTGGAGATATGACCCTATAAATATTGCCAATTTCATGCTGAAGGGACCTTGAGGGACACTTTGATCTGGAGTGGTCAACAGTGTTTGAGTGACTCTATGTGCCAAATGAGGTTGCCACTAGCATTTACCCAGCCATTCAGAGCTATTGGAATAGATAGTTTGATGCTACGACTGACATTTTGAAAGATACACAATGTTGTCCATTTGAACTAAGGAACACTTCAAGTTTTGACATCGACTGAGAATGTGTTGCCAAATATAAACAAACTTGAATCTCTAAAAAATTAGATAGGTTAGTGTAGGCCTAGGAAACATGGTCTTGTATCAACTGATGGTTTGATGCTACCTTGTATGAGCTCTGAGATATGACCCCATAAAGATCTTTGATTTCATGCTGAAGGGACCTTAAGGGACACTTTGGCCTGGAGTGGTTGGTAGCATCCGAGCGACTCCATGTGCCAAAAGAGGTTGCCACTAGTGTTTACCCAACCATTTAGAGCTATTAGAATAGACAGTTTGATGCTGCGACCAATGGTTTGAAAGATACATAATGATGTCCATTTCAACTGAGGAACACTTCAAGTTTTGACATCAACCGAGAATGTGTTGCCAAATATAAACAAAATTGAATCTCTGAAAACCGAGAGAGGTTATTGTAGGCCTAGGAAACATAGTCTTGTAGCACCTAATGTTTTGATTCTACCTTTCACAAGCTCCAAGATATGACCCCGTAAAGATAACCAATTTGATGCTAAAGGGACCTTGAAGGAAACTTTGGCCAGAGGTGGTCGACAATGTTTGAGCGATTCTATGTGCCAAATGAGGTTTCCACTAGCGTTTACCTAGGCATTCAGAGCTGTTGGAATAGATGGTTCGAAAGATACATAATGTTGTCCATTTCAACTAAGGAACACTTCAAGTTTTGACATCAACCAAGAATTTGTTTCCAAATATAAAATAATTTGAATCTCTAGAAACTGAGATAGGTTATGGTAGGCCTTAGAAACACGATCTTGTAGAACCTAACGGTTTGATGCTACCTTGTATGAGGTCTAAGATATGACCTCATAAAGATCATCAATTTCATGTTGAAGGGACCTTGAGTGAAACTTTAGCTCAGAGTGGTCGGTAGTGTTCAAATGACTCCGTGTGCCAAATGAGGTTTCCACTAGCATTTACCAAGCCATTTAGAGCTATTGGAATAAATGGTTCCATGCTATGATCGAGGGTTTGAAAGATACACAATCTTGTCCATTTCAACTAAGGAACACTTCAAGTTTTGACATTAATCGAGAATGTGGTGCCAAATATAAATGAACTTGAATCTATGAAAACTAAGATAGGTTATTGTAGGCCTCAGCAACATGGTCATGTAGCACCTGACAGTTTGATGCTACCTCACACAAGCTTCAAGATATGACCTCATAAAGAACATCAATTTTATACTGAAGGGACCTTGAGGGACACTTCGGCTTGGAGTGGTCAGAAATGTTTGAGAAACTCTATGTGCCAAAAGAGCTTTCCACTAGCATTTGCCCATCCATTTAGAGCTATTAGAATAGATGATTTTATGCTATGACCAACTCTTTGAAAGATACGCAATGTTGTCCATTTCAACTGAGGAACACTTCGAGTTTTGACATCAACTGAGAATGTGGAGCCAAATAGAAATTAAGATGAATCTCTAAAAACTGAGATAGGTTATTGTAGGCCTTGGAAACATGGTCTTGTAGCACTTGACATGATGCTACCTTCCACGAGCTCCAAGATATGACCCCGTAAAGATCACCAATTTTATGTTGAAGGGACACTTTGGCTTGGAGTGGTCAGCAATGTTCGAGCGACTCTATGTGCCAAATGAGGTTTCCACTAGCGTTTACCTAGCCATTTGGAGATGTTGGAATAGACGGTTTGATGCTACAACTGATGGTTTGAAAGATACATAATTTTGTCCATTTCAACTGAGGAACAGTTCAAGTTTTGACATCAACTGAGAATGTGTTTTAAAATATAAATGAACTTGAATCTCTAAAAAATGAGATAGGTTATTGTAGGCATCGGCAACATGGTCTATAGCACCAGATGGTTTGATGCTACCTTACATGAGCTCTGAGATATGACCCCGTAAAGATCTCTAATTTCATGCTGAAGGGACCTTGAGGGACACTTCGGCTCGGAGTACAGTCTAAGACCAGTGAATTAAAATGTTTGCATAAAATGTGATTTGGATTAGTCTATGATGTAAGGAAATTTCCTTGGTTGTTATTTATCTTTCCAAGCATTCATTTCAATGTTTTTATTGTATTTAAGATAGACTAAATTACTGGTGTTCTCGATAGTGACTGGATTTGGGGTCATAGTCAGTGATTGGGATTGAGGTCTCCTTGTGAGGATTGACTCTCCCACCCCTTATGATCATTGTGATTTGTGGGAGAGGTTTGAATGTGTATTATATCCTTGTAATATAATGGTTGGTGTAGGGATACGATGGATTGTGTTGGAGAGATCACTGAATGAAGGAGTTTTCTGTGTGAGGAGTGCCCTGTTTTGGCACCAGTCATTTTGGTGAGTGTAAATCCTTAAGAGTGGATGTTTTTATAGTGGATTATGGATTTTGGGATCCATACTAATGTGTTTGATTAACTAGTTTAATCTGGAAGAAGTTTTAAGGTTCCATTTGAGTAGGCCCTAGTTGTGTGATCCTACAAATAAGGGTTTGGTGGCTAGAAGAATGGGTAGGAGTTGAGACCTTAAAAACTTGAATTTTATTTTTTTAAGCCTTATGAAAGACTATTTCTTGGTTGGAAGGAGTGAATATTTCTATGAATTGCTTTGTAATGGGGATGGAATTGGGCCTAGTTGGTGGCTGTTAGGGTATTGGATCTACTAGATGGTTCAAAGGAGTCTATGTTGGGGTTTGGGTAGGATTTATAGAACCCAAAAGTGTATCTAAAACAATCAAGAGTTACTTTAGTTGTTTTGCAAGATTGGGAGAAAAATGCTGATTTGTGACTGGTGAGGGCTACTAGCCTAGAAGGCTAATGGAGTGGATTGGGTTGAAGATCACTTGGCCATAATTGGAGGGCTAGTGGAACATGGCATATGGACCATGTTAAGGTGTTAAGAAGTTAGAAATAAGGTGGAAGGCTTGTTGGAAGATTTGACATATTGGAGGATCTAGGTGCATTGGGAGAAGGGAAGTACACTAGGGTCAACTTTTGAGCAAGGGAAGTACACTGAGGTCATTGTGGATCCTTGGGTGATGGGAAAAGACCATTTGAGGTCATTCAATAATTTATTGGACCATGATTAGTTATTTTATATTATTTTCATCATGTTTTTATAGATTTTGGGATCATTTGATATTATGATCAACAAAGATGTTATATAAGCTATTTAATGTCATGAGGGTTAAATATGTAACCTTAGGATCACTTAATGGATCCAAGGTCAAATGTAAGGGTCAAGGACCTATAGGGATATGTAATATTGTTATATGGCTATTAATGCCATCAAAATATGTAAATACACCCAAAAGTGCAAAAGATGCTAAAAAGATGTAAAGTTGCATGTTAATGCAACTATGGCCTATAAGGCTCAGCTGGAGGCTAGAGGGTTAGTTTGGATTAATAAGGTTGTTTTAAACCTTTTCAAGGTTATAAGAGGGGAATTAGAATCATGTTTTTGAGTTGACAACACTATTTAATCATATTTTGGTTGATAGTCAGTTTTTAGATAGTTTTTTGGGTAGCTAGGAATGGTTGTAGTTAGTTCTTGTAGTGTAGGAGTCTGTTTCATTAGAGATCCATGTGAGTGGACATGGAATGATGGAGTATGGTGTAAAGAAGACCCAATGCAATGATTTTGAATTAATTAAAATAGTCAAATTCTCTGCAATGGTGAATCTACCAGTGGAACAGTCAGTGTAACCGTGCATTCATATGCTTGGATAGAACATGTTCTTGGTTGGATTATGGTGTAATAAAATTCCCTTGTATTGTGTTTACATGTTTATGCAATCCCTTAAGTGTTTTTATTATTATTAAAGTCAAGGAATTGACTGGTGCCTGACTATGACTGGGCTTTAGAGGGTACAGTCAAGGTTTTGGGTTTGAAGACTTCACAATGAAGTGACTCTCCCACCCCTATGGCTACTATGATAGGTGGGAGAGCTTTAAATATGTATTTTTATCCTTGTATCATATTGTGTTTATGAAGGGATATGGAATCTATAAAGAGTTGGCAGTTTGCTGATTCAAGGGTGTCAGTCTTGCACCAGTCACTTGGAGATCGAAGGCCCTTAAGAATATATACATTTCATGATGGATTATTGTTGTATGGGATCAAAATAATGTGTTGGAACCATTGGTTTGTTCTGGAGATAGTGTTGAAGGTCTTTTTGAACAAACCTAGTTGTGTGACCCTAGAAGCAAGGGTTTTGTGGCTAGAAGTGTAGGTGAGGGATGAAGCCTTAAAACCTTGAGAATATTTTGTTTTTAAACCTTAGTAAATACTTTTCCTTTGTTGGGAGTCAAGGGGATGAGTATCTTTGTGAGTTTCTTTGTAAATGAGGGTGAATTAGGCCTATTTGGTGGGTGCTAGGTTATTGGATCTAACATATGGTCCAAAGGAGTCTACCCTAAGACTTGGAGATGATTTAGAGAACCCAAAAGGGTATCTAAATCAATGATTAGTTTCTAGAATTGCTCAGGAAAATTGGAAGAAAAAGGCTGATTTGTGACTGGTGAAGGCTACAAGCCTAAAGGGTTGTTTGAGTGGATTGGTGGAAGATGAGTTGAACAGACTTTGTGGGTTGGTGAAAGATGGCATATGGACCATGTTAAGATGTTATATGGTGTTAGAATCAAGGTGGAAACCCTATTTGAATTTTTTACATAATGGAGGCTCTAGGTACATTTGGAAGCCTAGATCGGGGTCCTTGTGTGTGATGTCAAGATAAGTTGGAATAAGAGATCAGAGGAAGTGAAATTTTGCCTAGATCAAGGTCCATGGCCTTCCAAGTATTATGTGCCTACTAATGCATGAGAAATTTACAGTCCACCCAATCTACAGTGCTATATAAATATACATGTTATATGCACATGTATTCAAATAGATTTGAGATTACAATATTTTGTATCTCCATTTAGTCCAATGAACCAATTGGATCTTCCCTACCCTTGATTGTCTCAAGTATTGTCCCATGGTTTGACTCATGAACCTCTGAAAGATTTTTATTATGTGGTCTTCTCCCATATCTGATCAAGTGGACATTTGATGCAACGACAAGGTTCGAATAATGAAGAATATTTTTGTGTGTCTCCCAATCCTCAAACAACCACAACCTAGGGTTCTTCATAGCATACCACCTAAGCCATGTACTAGTTACAACCACTTCTCCTATAGAGTATTCTGATTCTTTACCATCGATAACCGAGTGATCCAATTTCTTTTTTGCCTCAACACAACGACACAAATAATAATATGTCCCTTCTTCATTGTCTTCAGGTGAAATAACAACAAAAACATGGCATGTAATGATATAAACATAATGAGGACATTAGTTTACTGAATATTTATGATAACATACTAAATTTGAGATTATATGTATGTGGAAAATTTACCTAGTTGTACTAGATTAGATAAATGATCAAAGTCAATGGATGGTTCTGTTGGAAATATAGATGCAGTAACTGAGAGGGGGGGTGAATCAGTTAACCACAAAAATATTGCCACTGATCCCTTAAATATCTTAAAAAATTATTTACTGTGCCACTCAGTAAATATATAGAGAAATGCTGAAACTTGATCTTTGAAGTGTGTAATAATTAAGCTATTCTTAAGCATTCATCACTGATTAACTTACATGAATAAAGAAAATAACATGAACACAAGAGACACCAAATTTACCATGGAAACCCAATATGGGAAAAACCACCAATGTAACTAGTTACTATTTTTCACTCTTCTGAAGTGATGCCCGGTTAGAAGCCAACCTAGTAAAAGGTTACAAAACACATTGTTAGGTGTGACCTTGTTAGAGGATTTAATCACCCTGCTAGGAGTGGCCTTGTAAGAGGTCTTGAAACAATTCAATATAACTATCACCATGTTAGAGGATTTACAAAATGGTTGTTAATCCAACTCGGTTAAGAGATTTTGATATCACTGCTACAATTGTAAGAGAGTAACAATGAAATGACCTGCAACTAAATTGCTGAATATAGATCTCTGTTCTGCTTCACTAGATCCTTACTGATCAAATAAATCTTTTCTTCTCCTCAAGGATATCTAACCATCCTTCAAAATTCGCACATACCTTTCTTCAAAATGATTTTTGCATGCTGTATATGTTCTATTCACCACTTGACCTTCTATATATATGCCATTCTAATTAACATTTAGATTGTCAAGTTGGCACTAATAATTATTATAACAGTTAGCTTGGATAAACAAACTGTAACAACAAAATCCTTTGAAGGGCTGACCTTGCTCAGTAAACATTAATCCTGAAAAGATTTCCTTCAGTGACCGAGTGAACTCGGTAACCACAATGAATTCTACAACATCCTTCGGAGACCGAGAGATCTCAGTAACCACTAATTTTCCTTCAATAACTGAGTTGGCTTGGTTAACACTGTTACCCTATCATGTTTCCTTTAGACACCCAAGAGATCTTAGTAGACACTGAGAACCACTTAGCTGACCGACTGAACTCGGTAGACACTAAGAACCGCTTAGCTAACCGACTGAACTCGGTAGATATTGAGAATGATAATTGATATGACATTTGTGTGACATCAAAGACAACACATAGCTAATCCAACAATGTCCTTTAGACAATTGTATCCAACAGGTTCTACTTATGTCAGTTGTAGTGATTCATGGGGATGATAGGAGGAAAGTGGGCTCAAAATATGTGTATACCATTTTTCAACCCATTCCTTTGACTCACACCCATCTCAATCTTCATCTACACATGATGAAAAAAATCATGGCATATGTCATGTGTGGATACTCCATGAACCTACATTACAACTTCTAAAAGAGTGTGGCTCATTCGATCTTGTCAGTGTATAACAATCCTCATATGGTGCAATGTTAGTTTCATCCATCAACCAAACAAATCTATAAATCATAGACTCACCTTCATTACCTAGACCCATTGTAGCATTACACCACTAGACAATACATGTTGAATCTAACAATGTTTCTTTCTCTTTGTACTTTAATTCTTCACATGCTAAGTATCTTTCAATACATGCACCTACACCATTGCGCTCTCCCTTTCCATGTGCAGCCTTTGTGAAATTCCACATATATTGAATTCCAGTAATCTTATGCATCCTACACAACCAATAAAACATTTGATAATTCTTGAATTATGATGCACAATTATTTGACCATATGATATGTCGATGATATGATATGCTCTTGTTAGCTAAATCACCATAAAATAGTTAAAATAAACCATGTACAAACTATGTTGAATGTGAGCGATCATCGCTGATATAAAAAATGATACACCCTCAATATCTTGTTCTCCTCTATACTATTAGGTGAATGCAAGAATGCTATATGAACAAATATAGCAACCTGTTGAGAGCTGTAATACTTTGCTTGCAGCTCATTTTGTGGTTGTAGTTGTTGGAAATATAGATGGAGTAACTGAGAGAGGGGGTGAATCAGTTAACCACAAAAATATTACCATAGATCCCTTAGATGTTTTATTAAATCACTTACTACTGTTATACTAAAAACCCAGTTATTGTAGTGAGTATTAATTATAACTGTTCTTAAGCATTCATCAGTGATTAACATACATGAATAAAGAAAGTCTCATGAACACAAGAGACACCAGATTTAATGTGGAAACCCAATATGGGAAAAACCACCAATGTAACTAGTTACTATTTTTCACTCTTTTGAAGTGAGCCTTGTTAGGAGCCAACCCAGTTAAAGGTTACAAAACACACTATTAGGTGTGACCTTGTTAGAGGATTTAATCACCCTATTAGGAGTGGCCTTGTAAGAGTTCTTGAAACAATTCAATAGAACTGTCACCTTGTTAGAGGATTTACAAAATGGCTGTTAAACCAACTTGGTTAGGAGATTTTGAAATCACTACTACAATGGTAAGAAAGTAACAATGAAGTGACCTGAATAATGATGCAACTAAATTTTTGATTACAGATCTCTGTTCTGCTTCAGTAGATCCTTCCTGATCAAATATATCTCTGTTGCTCTTCAAGGATATCTAATCATCCTTCAAAATTCACTCACACTTTCCTTCTTTTCACTTGCACACTTTTTAATTCACAACTTGACCTTCTATATATACCATTTGGATTGTCCATTCAGATTGTCAAGTCAACACTAATAACATTACTAATCATTACAACAGTCTGCTCGAATAAACAAACTTTATTTCTCAAAATAACAAAATCCTTCACTAGGCTAACCTTTCTCGGTAAACACTAATCCGAAGAGATTTCCTTTGGTGACCGAGAGAACTCGGTAAGGACTGTGAATTCTGCAACATCCTTTGGAGACTGAGTGAACTTGGTAAACACTAACTTTCCTTTGATAACCATGGAAGCTTGGTAAACACTATTTTCTACCATACTTTTCTTTGACACCCGAAATATCTTGGTAGATACTAAAAACCACCTGCAAACCAATTGAGCTCAGTAAATGATGGGAACTGCTTTGCTGACCAACTAAGATCAGTAAATTATATGACATTTGTGTGACATCAAAGACAACACATAATTAATCCAACAATCTCCTTCAGATAATTGTATCCAACAATCTCCCTCTTTGGCATTGATGGCAACACAACATGTCATAGCACAATGAAATTTCATAGAAAACATAGAGTAAGGAACATATCCTTAGCTTCATTCTAATTCTCATCTATGAGAACTCCCTCTATCAGAAAACTTCTCTTTCTGACTGAAAACTCTCCAAGAAAACTCTTAGAAATCTTAAGAAATTTCTTGAAGTATGACAACAAACTCTCCCTCTTTGACAACACATGCCAAACACAACACATACTAGGTGAATAGCAATGTACCTTGAGTACTAATTCATATGCAATGATTCCTTGACTAAGTTGCATCAACTGACTGATCTTCAATATGCTCTGGTTGATGCATCACTAAAACTTCATTTAGTGAGCCTCGGATAGGGGAATGACCCCTAACTTACCTCTTAGATACAAGAATGCATCCTTAGGTAGTGGCTTGGTGAATATATCTACTATTTGTTCTTTTGTATGAATATATTCCAATCTAATTTCCTTGTCCTACACCAATTCTCTGACAAAGTGATATTTTATAGCAATGTGCTTGGTTTTGGAATGCATTACTGGATTCTTTGAAATATTTATTGCACTTGTATTATCACAAAATATAACAACTGGTTCTTTGATCTCAACCTTCATGCCTTCCAATAACTATTTAAACCAAACAATATTAGAGTAGTTTACTACTACAACAACATATTTTTCTTCTACTGTGGATTGGGATGTGCAATTTTTCTTTTTACTAGTCCAAGATACCAACCTCTTGCCAAGAAAGAATGCTCCACCACTTGTACTCTTTCTATCATCAATGTTTCCTGCCCAATCAGCATCAGTAAACACTTTTAAGTCCAGATTGCCTCCAAATTTTTACCACAAGCCATAATCTTCAGTTCCTTTCAAGTATCTCAAGATTCTTTTGATTGCCATCATATGATTTTCTCTGGGTTTTGCTGAGAATCTTGCTACAATACCAACTACTAAGGCAATATCAGGCCTTGTATGAACTACATACTGTAATTTTCCAATTATTGATCGATATAAGGTCTGATCTACTTCTTTTGAATCATCATCTTTTGTAAGCTTTAGTCTTGTACACATGGGTGTATCAACTAGTTTTGCATCTTCCATACCAAACTTCTTAACTATTTCCTTGATGTATTTAGACTGAGTAATGTAGATACCGTTCTTGCTCTGCTGAATTTGAAGACCAACAAAAAAATTTATCTGACCAAACATAGACATTTCAAATTCTTTGTTCATTTTCTCTAAAAATTCTTTACACTGATCATCATTACCTGTAAACACAGTATCATCCACAAATATTTCTACCAAAACAATTCTATTATCTAGTCCTTCTTTGATGTATAAACTACTATTATCATTAGCTCTTTTGAAACCAATCTGAATAAGATAGTTATGTAATCTTTCATACCATGCTCTAGGGTCTTGTTTCAGACCATACAATGCTTTGTGTAACTTGCAAACCATATCCTTTTTGTCTGGATCAACAAAACCTTCAGGTTGCTCAATGTAGACTTCTTCATCAAGAATACCATTGAGAAATGCAGATTTTACATCCATCTGATATACCTTAAATCTTTTATGTGCTGCATATGCAAGTAGAGTTCTTACACCTTCTAATCTTGCAACAGGAGAAAAAGTCTCTCCATAATCTATACCTTCTTCTTGAGAATACCCTTTACACACTAATCTAGCTTTGTTTCTAGATTCTTGACCATCTTCATTCAGCTTGTTTCTAAATACCCATTTTGTTCCAATTACATTTTTGTCTTTAGGCCTAGGTACAAGAGTCCATGTCTTGTTTTTCTCTATTTTTTCTATTTCTTCATTCATAGCCTCAATCCAACTTTCATTTTCCAATGCATTTTTAACATTTCTAGGTTCAAAATCAGCAAGTAAACATGTACCTTTCAGTTTACTTCTTGTCATAGTACCATCTGATTTGTTTCCAATAATTTGATCTGGTGTATGATGCTTTCTGACATACTTGGCCAATACAGGTTCCTTGCCTCTTGAATGAGTTATATTGTCATTTTCTTGAATTTCATCTTCAGGTTCAGTTTTCTCGGGCTCGGTAGATATTTTCTTGGTAGCTTCAGGTTGAGACTCGGTTTCTTGTGACTCGGTTTGAACTTCTTCTTGTGGCTTGGTTACTGTACTGGGCTCGGTAGATGCAGTTTCCTTATTGATAGATGTTTCTGGCAATGTATCAGGTTCAATGTAAACAAATCTTTTATAATCCTCTGGTTACTTTTTGCTTTCTTCTTCAGTCTTTTCTGCAAACTCATCAACTTTCACATGTGCACTTTCTATGATTTTGTGAGTAGAAAAATTCAGACATCTATATGCTTTACTTTTGCAAGAATATCCCAAAAATATTTCTTCATCACTTTTTACATCAAATTTTCCTTTTCTAGATTCTTTTAAGATGTAACATTTACTACCAAATACTTTCAGGTAACTTACATTGGGTTTATAGCCATACCATAACTCATAAGGAGTTTTGAATGTGTCTTTCCTCAATTGTACTCGGTTCAAGGTATGAATTGCAGTGCTAATAGCTTCCTTCTAGTATTTCATAGCAATGTTCTTTTCAATCATTAGAGTCCTTGCACAATCCATGATAGATTTGTTCCTTCTTTCAGCTATTCCATTATGCTTAGGAGTTCTTGGGGTTGATACCTGTCTTTTGATTCCTCTTTCAATGCAAAAATTATTGAATTCATGGGAGATGAATTCACCACCTCTATCTGATCTTAAGCACTTCATTAGTGATTAAAATACATGAATAAAGAAAGTATCATTATCACAAGAGACACCAGATTTAACGTGGAAACCCAATATGGGAAAAACCACCAATGTAACTAGTTACTATTTTTCACTCTTCTAAAGTGAGCCCTGTTAGGAGCCAACCCAGTTAAAGGTTACAAAACACACTATTAGGTGTGACCTTGTTAGAGGATTTAATCACCCTATTAGGAGTGGCCTTGTAAGAGGTCTTGAAATAATTCAATAGAACTATCACCTTGTTAGATGATTTACAAAATGGCTGTTAAACCAACTTGGTTAGGAGATTTTGAAATCACTGCTACAATGGTAAGAAAGTAACAATGAAGTGACCTGAATAATGATGCAACTGAATTACTGATTATAGATCTCTATTCTGCTTCACTAGATCCTTCCTGATCAAATATATCTCTCCTGCTCTTCAAGGATATCTAATCATCCTTCAAAATTCGCTCACACTTTCCTTCTTTTCACTTGCACACTTTTTAATTCACAACTTGACCTTCTATATATACCATTCAGATTGTCCATTCAGATTGTCAAGTTGGCACTAATAACATTACTAATCATTACAACAGTCTGCTGGAATAAACAAACTTTATTTATCAAAATAACAAAATCCTTCATTGGGCCGACCTTGCTCGGTAAACACTAATCCGAAGAGATTTCCTTTGGTGACCGAGAGAACTTGGTAAGCACTGTGAATTCTACAACATCCTTTGGAGACCGAGTGAACTCGGTAAACACTAACTTTCCTTTGATAACCATGGAAGCTCGGTAAACATTGTTTTCTGCCATACTTTTCTTTGACGCCTGAAATATCTCGGTAGATACTGAAAACCACCTGCAGACCGACTGAGCTTGGTAAATGATGGGAACTGCTTTGCTGACTGACTGAGCTCGGTAAATGATATGACATTTGTGTGACAAAAAAGAAAACACACAATTAATCCAACAATCTCCTTCAGACAATTGCATCCAACAGTAGTGTGTAGTTCTATGCAAAGTCCACAACTTAAAGAATGGTATCAAGTGGGAATGTGTCCTTGCACAACTTAAATTGAATATCTAACCATCGTGCTCTATGTGTATGCCTTGCATACTCATAAATAATTTCTTTACAAAAAATGTCCATGAATTGATGCACTAGATTTTTTTGAATTACTAAATCACATCTTTTAGCCTCTTTTCCATCTTTTAGATTGTATGTCACAGTCTTATATTTTCCAAATTCCACTATTTCATTACCGATTGCATGCGTACTCTCCATATGTTGACAAATTGGCAAATGTCACAAAGCTCCGCAATCTATGCATGTACCATTCAAGCATGAGAGCTTGTAAAATTCTTGACCATCCACTCTTTCACATAAAATGGTAGATATTAATTCCCTTGAAGATCTAGGTGGAACATTTATGTTACAATCCTGCAAAACATTGTTAGAGTGCAAATCTACACGTATATTCCTATAAACTTCAAAATGGTTAGAAAATTTAATATGTACCCTACAACAACAAGTTGTGCATGTGTGATTTATATTCACATAAAAAGGTTTACACATTTCAAAATATCTCTAACTAATTTTAATTTGAGGATACATATGCATAAATTTTGCAAAGAATTGTGTCTGAGTTGAATCCCAAAAATCTTTTGGATGCAGAAAACAAATTTGACCACCAATCCTCCTTTTTACAACATCTCTTTGATTAGAGTGCAAATCTACACATATATTCCTATAAAATTTAAAATGGTTAGAAAATTTAATATGTACCCTACAACAATAAGTTGTGCGTGTGTGATTTATATTCACATAAAAAGGTTTACACATTTCAAAATATCTCTAACTAATTTTAATTTGAGGATACATATGCATAAATTTTGCAAAGAATTGTGTCTGAGTTGAATCCAAAAAATCTTTTGGATGCGGAAAACAAATTTGACCACCAATCCTCCTTTTTACAACATCTCTTTGATTAGGAGATACTCGTGTGTTATTCTTTCAAAATTCTTCAATCAAGGATTTCAAAGCTTCAACAATTGCTTTATCTTTTCACGGTAGTCTACCGAAAAATGCCCATAACGCATTACTATTTGGATCTTCCACTCTTTGATGCCTTCCCAGGGATCTCATTAGAGACTTTCTACTTATTTTCAATGTTTTGCTTGTCTTTCTAATGAGTTGAGATTTATTCATTTGAGTTCTTACCATTGTTGATGTAAGTACACGTTGTGTGACATTACTATGTTTCGTGCATGATGTAGAACCCACACTCTCATATGAAGTCATTGCAATACCCCAAAAATGGGCTATAGATTCATTAACCTCTTACATCAATAATTCGATCAAAATCGACACAAAAATCCTAACCTAAGGCACATTTGCACATCAGTTTATCAAAAACCTAATTAATTATCTTAATTCTGCATAGGGGAATATTCCTTGAATATTCCTAATTTATCATAATTATCTTTAATTGAATATTATTTGGCGATAAATGTCATTATTTATCCTAAAGTTGATTAATTGAATATGATGAATATTTAATTAATTAATTTAATTTTGCCACTTAATTATTTAATTAGATTTAATTCTATTATTCCTAATTGATATTGTTTTTATTTTGAAAATAAATCAAAATTCCTACAAACAATCAATTGAATATTTATTTAATTGATTTAAAATCAAAGTTGTCAAATTTAATATTTTAATTGGAATAAAGTTTGATTTAATAATTGATTAACCCATAAATCAGTTACTTTTAAACTCAAAATCAGTTAAGTGGAAAATAAATCACTTTATTTATTAAATTAATTCATAAGTATCTATGCACATTTGAAGGAGCAGTTAAACTTTAAATCAGAAAATCAATTCAAGTTGTTATCTTTTGGAAACTCAACATTTATTTTGAGTTGAAAATTGATCTAAACTTCTGATTTAAGTTAAAAAGCTATTTTTGCATGATTTTGTGAGTTAATCTTTTTTTGATTTCTTGTTAACTCAAAAATCAACCTGAGTTTATCAAGAGTGATTTATGGATTTTCTCAATGCATCCTCAAGCCCTAGATTTCTATAAAAACAAGGCTCAGCTCTTCACAAAACAATCTCTCAAATTTGCACAATTACTCTAGTGAAATTACATACGAAGAATCAAGCTTTTGCGACAGATGACTTTGTGTGATCAAATCATAGTTTTTCATAGTTTTGCATATTTTTTTTATATCAATCCATATCATTGTTAGATTAAATCTTCATATCATTTCATTCAATTCTAGATTAGATTCATACATTTTTTCATCCTAATTGCATAGGAAATACAAAAATATAGATTAATCTGCATTCATTATACATTCATCTTTTAGCATTAAATCTTTCGTTTAGGTGTTGCATTTTCACCGGTCTCAGTCTAATCTGAGAATACATACTCGCACCTACTAGAGGCAGTAAATCACCTGGTTAGCTTAGTTTCAATTACTTGCAGATTTCAATTTTGCTAACCTCTAATGTTTTACTGAAGTCTTGGGTCTGCAGCTAGGTACAATTTTCATACACACATTTATGGCACCCACCATGGGGCCTTGAAATGGGTTTCCATTCTATTCTATCAAATTTCTATCATTTTTCTCGAACCCACGACAACAAAGTTAATTTTTATGAGTTTTGTGATAAATTTTTGGGCTATTTTTCTAGAAATTTGACTGGTGTTTTTATTGGCACATACACATATGACATGATAGAGATCCAAAATTTATATTTCTAGAAAGGTATTTTAGTTATCTTTCTTTTTTCATTGGTTTAAATTAATTTCCTCTTAATTTTCAAAAGTTATGATCATTTTAGTACAGACTGGTCAGAACCTGATTTTATGAAATCTGACTGATGGTTTTATTGGTACATACACATATGATATGATACAAATCCAAAATTTATATTTATGAAAATGTATTTGAGTTATCTTTGATTTTCCATTGGTTTGAATTAATTTCATGTTAATTTTCAAAAGTTATGATCATTTCAGTGAAGACTGGGCAGAACCTGATTTTATGAAATTTGATTGATGTTTTTATTGGTACATGCACAAATGACATGATACAGATCCGAAATTTATATTTTTGGAAAGATATTTGAGTTAGCTTTCATTTTTCATTAGTTTGAATTAATTTTTTCTTGATTTGCGAAAGTTATGATCAGTTTAGTGTAGACTAGTTAGAATCTGATTTTTATGACAACAAGTTTTTCAATTATCAAATGACATATTATCTTTGACTAACCTGATTTTCTACCACGTGGGGTTGACAAGTTGTGGTTTTGTTTTTTTTTGGATTTTTATAATAGTGGGGTGCATGTACAAGAATAGGTAATTTTTTCATAACATTGGTTTGTAGGTGCAGGTGCAGGTACATCTCGTGGGTACAAAAGATAGAAGACAAATGCTCAAAAATTGCTAAAACAGGTAAAATATACTAAGCGCATTGTGAGGAACTCAGGTATTATGTTCAATCTGATAACACTTCAATTTTGGATATAAAACAAACTCTCATGTGTCAAGCTTGTGTGCCTTTCTATCTTTCATAATTCACACTTCAGTTTTGGGCTATAAAACGAACATAGATTTGTCTTTTGCATATCTATTACATATAGTAAATAGGTCCTCTGAACACTATTTGCGGATGATTTAGAGAGAGGGGGCTTCATTCACTTGTTCATGTATGTGGAGCTCTTCTTGATGATAGATCCCCTTGTAGGTAGGGAGGATACTATGATTGTCTCACATTCTACTTGGTTTGGTGCTCATCTTTTGATCGATATGTTCTCTTTCTGAAGAGATCGATAGACATAGTTGTTGACATCACAAATCTTGGTGAGATAATTTCAGTCTTAGCGTGTCAAATTAATCTATTTTCTATGTTTGGGTAAAAGTGATAAGGCTAGAGGATTATGATCTACTCCCTTTTGGGGTAGTATCAGAAACTCAAATCTTTGGATCTGGACCAAGTCCCCATGTGGTATCTTTTATGAGTCACCTTTAGAGAGGGTTAACCATAGTGGACATTCCTTTTATTGGGTTAACCACATGGACAGAACCTCAAGTGGTAATAGCCATTTTCGGCATGGTAGCAACAACCGCTATATAAATTTCTTTGTAGAAGAAATGTCCACAAGTGTGGTCTTTTGTTGGGCTATCAAATCTCCCTAGCAGCTCCTAATTGGTTAAATTCTCGAGCTGTGTCAAAACCTTGGTGTGCCTAGATTGGAGTTCACCCTCTTGAGATCACAAAATTTGTAGAATCAGATCATTACTACAAACCCTAGTGAGGCCAAATTTTTCATTTTCTAGGACTATGTGCATTATTGAAAAACTTTTGAGAACATACACAAGTAGCATCCCTAGGAATTAGCAAAATAAGTCACTTGATTGTTCATGCATAGGGTTGCTTTGTCCCTTGTTCATTATTTTCAGACGTTCTCGAGATCACTTGCCTATTGTTCTGCATGCTTGTTTATCTACTTGGTTATTGAAAACAAATAGTCCCAAAATGAACTTCAAATCTGGACAGAAAAACTTGCAAACACACCGATTCTGAAAATTGAGAAATTGCAAATCTGACACAAAATTCCTTTCTAGAGTCAAAAGTCATCCTACAGGATCAAAAAGTTGTACAATTTTTTCCCCTTTGTCATATCAGAACCCCTAGATTGTCATATGAGAGCTTGTATTGTCGTATGCATTTTGTCAGAAATCACAAGCAAAAATAAAAAACCTACTATTAACTATTGTACGAGCATTGTAATTGTCATACGAGTCTTGTCAATTGTCATGTCAGAGCCTACCCAGACTCGTACGAGCCTAGAGAAAGTCATATGAGAATTTTGAAAAATTACCAGAAACTTGCCAAAATTGTCAAGAATCTAGTTTTTACAGGCTACTTCTAGATTATGTGAAAACATTCACTATGTCAGGAACAGAGCCGAAACTAGAAAGAATCCAATCTATTTGCCTAAATGTGGTCTCTTGAGTCTGATCTAGCCTTCTAATTTATCGGTTTGAGTCCTTTTTCATCTTGTGTCAAAACCTTGTCAAAATCATCTTCAATTCAATCTTCAAACAAAAATAGCTAAGTGTTGCGAGCTCATGTCCACCATCTTTTGGGCATCTACCCATACTACTAGGGCACAATATCCTTCATTTACATCCACTCTATCTTCAATCAATCCAATCTTGACAAGGTTGTGTCATTCGATCTTCTTGAATCAAATCATTCCTCAGTTGTCTTCATCTTGCTCTTTTTCTTTACCCAAGGTTAATGGTGGAAACTAGAGCTTCATCACAGCGAAAACAAGGAGAAAAACCCAAATTCTCTTCAGCTGAATCTTCTGTGATTACTAAGACATTTCATCAACCTTTCGACATGACTAAATTTGGAGAAGATTCTCTTGGAAATCTTTACTTGATAGGTGGTTACATCACTCATCCTACATCAATCCACATAGGTCATCAAATAACTCCTCATGCATCAATCCACGTAGGTCATCAAGCAACTCCTCATCAATCAATCCCTGGTAGTTCTTTTAACAACACTATGTCTCAAGGAGGAGGGGCAAGCCAAGGCTCCTAAGGAAATCAATCCCAACATGGTACGAATCAAGAAACCACACCTTCTTAAATTGTTTGATATCAAAATGATGATAAATTCAAGGAAAAGATGAGGCATTTCTTAAAATAAGAAAAGGAGACATACTTCCTAGAGTTCGCTCGCCAAGGGGCTAAAATTCCTCCAAACTTTAATGTTGAAGATATCATCACACATGAGGAAGAAACTCTTATCATGGCCATGATGAAACAGATGCATGCCATGCAAGTCAAGCTCAATAAACTTGAAAAAGAGAAGGAACTAAAGAGTTCTCCATGGAAGCTCTATGCCCTTTTTCATTTGATAAATACTTGTACATGCCGCCATTCCCCAAAAAGAGTGGAGATGCCTAAATATGATAAATATGATGGAAACTGTGACCCTCAAGATCATGTCAGAGAATTTTGTACTCAATCTATGGAGTTCATGCATGAACTAAAATACCTAATGTGTCTATTCCCTTGATCTCTAGGAGGGTCAGCTATTCATTGGAGTTCATGCATGCAAATTGAGATAGAATTGTGTCAATTTGGCATGCAAATCGAGGCACCAATTTTACTGTTTGGCACTTAAATCAAGGAAAAAAATTGGCATGCAAATTGAGGCAAAAAAATGTGAAGTGTCTAGCACTGATCCCAAGGCTCACATGTGATTTTGAATTTTTTTTAAAAAAATAAATAAAAAAATTTAGGCCGCGACGACCATTTGGCCATTAAATTTAAGCCTTCTAATCACATGCATTCTTAGCCCCTAGTCATATGGTGACTAGGGGCCCAAATTTTTAGCCCCGAGGGCTTTGTATGCTGCGACGACCATTTGGCTATCAATTTTAAGCGCATGAAGTGCTAATGTCAACACATCTGGACACATTTTTGGACCTTTTGGAGCTACCTGTGGATTTTTGCAAATATCTCGGGCATTTGGGATCAAAATCAAGCGTGCAATATATCGTCAGAAAGCTAGTTCCGAGCCTGATTCAAATTTGCTAGTGTGATTTTTTTATTTTTCCATTTTGATGCTCTTTTTTTCTATCAAAGTTAGATGTTCTCTATGATCTTGGTGTTTCAGACCTCCTACATTCTAGGATCTATTTCTCTTGCATCCAGGCTCCATTTTTGGCGATCAAGATATTGCTAGAAAGATATTTCTAAGATTTTATTAGATTTGATGGTTTCATGTGTGATTCTATCCTTTTTCTGACATCACTCATCCTCAGATCCTTCCAGACACCTTCTTTGGGCCCTCCAGCACAGCTGTTGGTTTTTTGCTCATATCTTGAGCATCCGGTGTCAAAATTTGGCAAACAAGATATTGTCAAAAAGATGATTTCGAGCTCTTTCCAGATCTAGAGGTTTTATTTTTTGGTTTTAATTTTTTTTTTGTGTTTTTCTCTATCTGTCTTAAGCCAAATCTTCAGTTCTGCACTCAGGGAGCTCTATCTTACGCATCTAGACTCTATTTTTGAAAAATGATATATCGTTGGAAAGCTTGTTTAGAGAGATTTTTACTGTTGTTAGTCATTTTTCCAGATTCTACTCCTAGTTCATTTTATTCAGATTCTTGCATTTTTGTAGTCTGGTGGATATCTTGGTTGTTTCAGGTCCTGGGATCTCTTCCCTTTGAGGGATGGCTCATCTTAAGCTATTATTTTGTTTCAGTAGCCTTCGATCTTCTTTAAGTAGTGTCTAATTCATTTTTGTAGCATTTTTTTATGCACATGCATTGAGATAAAGTGCCATTCTATTGCATGTATGGGATCTTGCACATGTTTGTGCTATTTGTACTTGCTCTCCATTATAAAGTGTCAGGGGTTTGATGTTAGCCTTTTTTTTCCATATTATTTTGTCATGTGAGCATTCCTCCAATGACATTAGCCCCAGGTATCTCTATATGTGTTTGCACTCTCTCTGAACATTCGATGTTTCAGATTCTTCTTCATCATGTAGTTCATATTGGATGATCTTTTTAGTGTACCTATCTTTACTCCCTTATCAACAACATGGGGGGGTTTCTACTATTGGTTCTAATACTTCCTTGGCTTGATAGTGTGAGCTATGTATTTAGTATTGATTCTATGTACTAGGCAGTTGTAGTGGCTGGGTACCTAAGCATTCTAGTGAGCTAGATCATTTACCATATGTACACTCTTTTCTTTCCTATTTTTGGATGCACTCTTCCAGCTTTGATTGATCAAATCTTCAGGATTTTGGTGTTTATGCCATCTATATCTTTGAGTTCAGGTGTTTGCCTTTGTTTTCCTCCTGATTTGAGTAGTGTTATTTGAGGGCACTCATGCAGATTATAGTCTTCTCTACCTGGTCATATTTCTGTGGAGGATCTTCAAATCATCAGTTTCTTTTTGACAGAGTTTGCAGTTTCATGCTTTAGTGATGTTGTACATGTTCATCTTTGTTCCTTTTTCCTGAAACATTCCTAGTTTTGGAGGCTTCATCAATCCTTCAGACTAGTCTTTGTCTCTTTTTGGAGTAGAGTTTTTCCCATGTGGTTTTCTCTATTTCTCCACTTTGTAGAGACTCTTTTTTGTACTTGGGTACTTGATCTGGCCTTTTATTGTTAGGACCCCTTTGCTTTCAGTTGTTCTTTCTAGGTTTTTAGCTTCTCCCAAAGTTTATCCTACGGAGGGTGTTAGAGTAATAAAGTGTTTTCTTATTAATTAAATCATATTCATTTAATTATTAAGTCACTTATTACTCTTTCTACTTAAGCTAAACTTTAGGCATATAATAATTAATTATTTTGTTAATTATTATTATGCAACCTAGGGTTTTACCTTTTTAGGTTTTTTGATCTCCTTTTATAAGGATTGATCTCATAACACTTTGTAACATTTTTTGACATTTTATTACTGATTGCAACTTTTTTTTTTGCACCTCCAGGATTTCTCCTCTCTCATGGATCCATACATTCAAGTCTCCATAGATGTTTTCTTCCCTCTCTTTCTATGATAGGTGTTTGCGTGCAGGTGTTCTTGGGAGCTGTGGGTTGTTTTTCATTAACTCAATTAGTTAGGAATAGTCCCAAGAGATAACTGGGAGGGGGGGGTGAATTAGTTATCTACAAGTTTCAATTCTTTATCCAATTAAGTGTACTTAAACATAAAGCATAAACATGATGAAAGAACAATTAAACACAACATCAATATTTTGGTTATGGGGAAACCTAAATATGTAAAAACCCTAGTGGGAATTGACATCCACTAATATTCTATACAAGTGTATTATGATCCTTGTTAGAAGATCCTTAACCCTATTATGAGTTTCTTTACAATATATTTAGTACACTAGACCTGGTTAAGGTTCAGACCATGTTAGGATTATTTTACAATAGTCCTTGTTAGGGGAGAGGACGCACTATCTGAGAGCACACTACTCAAAGGGGTGAAGGCTACAACCTTCTGAATAACATATACACACTATATCTGGATCTTGGTGAACTATGCTTAGACCCGTTGTCTGGATTAGTTCCAATGTATAGCAAAAAAATTTACTTGGTCACATAGACATTCCTCTGATGGCTCAACACTTCACATACTCTGCTCTACTCTTCACAATCAACTATAAACCACACTCACGTAATCACAATTGACTGCCTATAAATATCTTTCCTCTAAAT
Source organism: Chamaecyparis obtusa (assembly GCA_027943335.1). Lineage (NCBI taxonomy): Eukaryota > Viridiplantae > Streptophyta > Pinopsida > Cupressales > Cupressaceae > Chamaecyparis > Chamaecyparis obtusa. The sequence goes on from BSBK01000357.1 coordinate 642,898, forward strand.
GATATAATCAAGTTAGACTATTAAAACCACCTTGAAATCATATTAGAGAAGCCATAACAAACTCCAATAATAATTTAGCTAGCTCTACTAAGCACACAACACAATTTGGGACCTGTCTAATAAGATAATTGTAGACGCACGCTACACACTGTTGGCTCTACCATAATAACCGTATCATTCTCCTCTAGCTGAGTTAATTCATGCACTCTTAACTAAACATCACTAACTCTTATCCAAGCTTAAATCCAAGGGCACATACCAAAAGGATAGGCACAACTCCTTAACCAATATAATCTCCGTCGGCTCTTCTGAACAAACATAAGAAATTGCTACTGGTGAATAGCGACTGCATAACTTCACTTATACTAATCATTAGACTCTATGTCCATGAATATAACATCACTAATATATCTTCATCACATATCCAAGCACACAAGGCTCCATGATAACTATACAGACAACCATGCATAGAACACTACCTGTTACTCTATTAGGAACACTGCTGACACAAGTTGCTATATAACTGTTTGTAGTAATAGTTAACCTCTGTGCCCATGATATCATGCTGATAACATGTCCATGCAACATATACTAAAAGCTAACTTCATCAGTCTTCCATGCATACTACTTACCATATGTTGTCATCAATGACAAACATATATTCAATACTGGCCTACTGGCAAATCTCCAACAATCTTCCCCTTTGGTATTGATGGCAACATATGGAATGAAAAACTCCACCAATCCAAATGAATAATTCTTTTATAACATTCTACATTTCCTCTTCAAGACTCCCCCAAAGATGAGTCCTTGATCTACTGCAATATTCTTCAACATTCTCCATTTCCTCAACTGAACTGCTATCATAACTGAATGCTACTCCCCCTTAGTATATTACTCCTCCTTTTACTTCTATTTTTCATGACTATATATTACTCCCCCTTTGACATCAATGGAAAAGGGCACCAAATAATTTAAGCACTGGTACTACTCTAGAAGTAGAGTAGTCAACCAGTCATCAGTCCTTGAGGACTGGTGCTTTTCCTTCTTTCTTCTAAGCAGAATCAGGGAAGGGAATTACTCCCAGCTTCTCCCTGAGATACTCAAAAGTATCCTTAGGCAAGGGCTTTTTGAATATGTCTTCTAGCTGATCTTTAGTACTTACATAGTCCACCTTGACTTCTTTCTCTACCACTTTCTCTCTTAGGAAGTGATACTTGATCTCAATGTGCTTTATTTTTGCATGCATCATGGGGTTCTTTGACATGTTGATAGTGTTAGTGTTATCACAGTGAATAAAAATAGGATAATCAATCTGAATTCCAAAGTCCTTTATCATTAGCTTAATCCAAACAATTGTAGAATAATTCAAGGTTGCTACAACATACTCTACTTCTGCTATTGACTGAGAAATACAATTATGTTTCTTGCTTGTCCAAGTGACAAGTCTATCACCAAGAAACACTGCTCCACCTGATGTACTCTTTCTATCATCAATGCATCCTATCCAATCAACATTAGTGTAGACATGAAGCTCAACATTTTTTGAATTAGGATACCATAGACCATAGTCTATAGTGCCTTGCAAATATCTGAATATCCTTTTTACTACCATGAGGTGACTTTGTTTAGGTTATGCTACAAATCTTCCAACTATGCCAACTACATTGGAAATATCTAGTCTAGTCTGAGTAAGATAAATAAGTTTTCCAATCATAGACTTGTACAATGTTATATCTACTGCTCGTGAGTCATCTTCTTTTGTAAGCTTGCATCCAGTTATCATAGGTGTCCCTAGTGGCTTACAATCATCCATATTGAATTTATTCAATATCTCTTTCACATGCTTTGACTGATTAATGAAAATTCCTTTCTCTGTCTATTGTACATTATATCCCAAAAAGTATTTGATAGGTCCAATCATGCTCATCTCAAATTCACTCTGCATCTCTTTAGAAAATTCTGCACTAAGTTTGTCATTACCTCCAAAGATAATGTCATCAAAAAATATAGCTACAAGTAGTAGTCCTCCAGATGTCTCTCTTATGAATAGGTTACATTCTTCTACTCCTTTCTTGAATCCAATCTTTGTTAGATATCCATCAAGTCTCTCATACCAGGCTCTAGGGGCTTGCTTAAGTCCATAGAGGGCTTTCTTCAATCTGCATATCATATCAGGTCTATCTGATAGGGTAAATACTTTTGGATGCTCAATATATACTTCTTCTTTTAATTCATCATTCAGGATTGCTGACTTGACACCGATCTGATAATCTTTGAAGTTTTTGAATGTTACATAAGCTAGAAACAACTTAATAGCTTCTAATCTTCTCACTAGTGCAAATGTGTCTGAATAATCAATGCCTTCTCTTTGCACATATCCCTTACATACTAACCTTGCTTTATTTCTTACTATTGTACCATCTTCATTCATCTTGTTTCTGAATATCCACATTGTTCCAATCACATTCTTATCACTAGGTCTTGGGACCAGTTCCCAAGTATCATTCTTAATAATCTAATCAAGTTCTTATTTCATAGCATCATGCCAATCTAAATCATTATGTGCATCTTTAACTCTTAAGGGTTCAATCTGAGATAGTAAGCATACCACCTCATTGCTAGCTGAGTTCTTTGCTTGTGATCTTGTTAAGACTTTGCCGCTCTGATCTCTAATGATGTCTTTCTTGGATTGGTTTCTAGATGTAAACTTTGGAACTTTAGGTGATGCAGACTCATCAGCCTTAGGAGTTTCTTCTTCATTTGTCTTAGGGTCATTGAATAACACATCAATAATGTCAAACATTTCTTCAATAACTATCCCACTAGTGGAGGGTCTGGGTTTTTCTTCAATCATGGGTGAGTAATCATGATATCTTTCTTGAACCATAAACTTTTCATCAATCTTAACATGAGCACTTTCAATGATCTTTTTTAATCTTAAATTGAGACATCTATAAGCTTTAATTTTAGTAGAGTAACCAAGGAAAATACCTTCATCACTTCTTGCATCAAACTTGCCTACTGCTTCATCCCTCTTGATGTAGCACTTGCTTCCAAAGATTCTAAAGTATTTTACTATGGGAACATTACCAAACCATAGCTCATATGGTGGTTTGTCAGCACCAAGCCTTAATTGAATTCTATTGATGGTGTAGACTATTGTATTGACAACATCTCTCCAATAAGTGTGAACAACTTTTCCTTCAATCATGATGGTGCGTGCTATATCAAGGATGATCCTATTCCTTCTCTCTACAATTTCATTCTACTGAGGGGTTCTAGGTGCACTTAACTACCTCTTTATGCCATGTTCTTCATAGTACTCATAGAATCTGTCAGAGGTAAATTCTCCTCCTCTATCTGATCTCAAACATTTTATTTTTAGTCTAGATCCATTCTCAACCTTAGCTTTGAATATTTTGAACTTTCCAAATGCTTCTGACTTATCTTTCAAGAATGCAACCCACATCATTCTAGTGTAATCATCAACAAAAGAAATGAAACTTCACCATAGTATGATCTTGTTTGAGTTGGTCCACATAGGTCTATATGAATTAGATCTAGCTTGTTCTCTACTAAATTGAGCTTGCTCTTGAATGAGTTTCTCACATGCTTTCCTATCACACATTCCCTGCATATAGTATCAACTAGCTTTTCTATACTAGGTAGATCTCTTACGACCTTTACATTTCTTATCTTAACTATGTTATCAAAATTGATATGACATAGTCTTTTATGCCACAACCAACTGTCATCTACTTTAGCAACAAAATAACTTACTTCTGGATTAAGCTGAAAAACATTACCTTTAGTCTTTGATCTTGATGCAATTATTTTTCCTTCTTTGTTGTTAAAGATGCACTTGTTTCCATTGAATTCCAATCTGTAACCTTTGTCAAGTAACTTCCCAACACTTAGTAGGTTATATGTTTCAAACCATCAACATAAAGAACATCATCAGTACTATTCTTTCCATCCAAGGTGATGGCTCCTCTACCAATGATGGGTTTAGGAGTGTTATCTCCAAATCTAACCATGTCACCAATGTATTTGTCTAGATGAACAAATCTATCTTTATCACCTGTCATGTGATGTGAACGACCACTATCTATAATCTAGTCTATCTTATAACAGCTTGTGAAATCAATGCTAGCTCATGTTTCTCTTTCTCATCTTCATGATCTATCTTATTGTTCATTTTCTCTATGATAGCAATAAATCCAATTTCTTCTTTAGCTGAATCATCATCTGAAACTCCATCTCTAGTATAGTAACATTCCTTAGAGTATTTAGGCTTGTAGTCATTTTTGAACTTTCTAGCTCTTATGGGACATTTAGATGCAAAGTGACCAATCTTATTACATGAAAAGCATTTAAATGGAAATTGACCTTCATATTTTCCTTTTCCTTTCTTTTCTCTTTTGGAAATCATAGAAATAAAATCATCTAGTGTTTTCTCTTCATCATCATTATCAAAATTACCAGAAGTGTTTGCAGATTTCTTACCATGAACCATTGCTTTGAAGGTTGTCTCACTTTTAGGTTCTGTCTTCAATCTTGAAATCTCAAAAGCTAAGATTTTGCTGATCAAGGTCTCTCTCTTGAAATTTGATGTAATCTACATGGTCTCATCAAGGATGTTGATCTTTTTTTCAAATTTTGGAGTGAGAGTAGTCATCAATTTGTCCATAATTTCTTCCTCTGAGATCTCTCCACCATTGTTCCTGATTCTAGCAACTGCTTCATTCATCATTTGATTATAACTTTGATGTTTTCTTCAGGTAGAATCTCTAATGCATTGTATCTTTTATTCCATGTCTTTCTACATGCATCCTTTGCTTGTTTGTCTCCTTCAAATATGTCTTCTAGGTACTTCCATATTTTGTGGGTTGTATCTACCTTCTTTATTTCTGAAAACTCACTATCAGATAGGGCACTAATAAGGGCTTCTTTGGCTATTGCATTCTAATGGAATAATTCCTTTTTCTTATCAGTAGCATCATCCTTTGCAAGGTCTTCTAAGATAGGGATCCTGAGTGCTTTGATAGTTACATCAAAAACTTCAAAATCAATGCACTACAAATGAGTCACCATCTTGTTCTTCCAATCATGATAATTCTCTCCATCAAACTTATGACTTTATTTTATGAAGAATGCCATCTAATCAACCTCAAGTTGTTAAAATTTCTCTCCAAGGCAATTGGCTTTGATACCAATTGTTAGGAATAGTCCCAAGAGATAACTGAGAGGGGGGGGGGTGAATCAATTATCTACAAGTTTAGATTCTTTATCCAATTAAGTATACTTAAACATAAAGCATAAACACAATGAAAGAAAACTTAAACACAACATCAATATTTTGGTTATGGGGAAACCCAAATAGGTAAAAAATCTAGTGGAATTGAAACCCACTAATATTTTGTACTAGTGTATTATGATCCTTGTTAGAAGATCCTTAATCCTGTTAGGAGTTTATTTACAATATATTTAGTACAATAGACCTGGTCAAGGGTCAGACCCTATTAGGAGTCTTTTACAATAGTCCCTATTAGGGGAGAGGATGCACTGTCTGAGAGCACACTTCTCAAAGGGGTGAAGGATACAACCTTCTTAATAATAGATAAACACTATATCTGGATCTTGGTGAATTGTTCTTAGACCTGATGTCTGGATCATTTCCAATGTATAGAAAAAACACTTTACTTGGTCACATAGACCTTCTTCTGATGGCTCAACACTTCACACACTCTGCTCTACTCTTCACAATCAACTATAAACCACACTCAAGAAATCACAAATGACTGCCTATAAATATCTTTCCTCTAAATGATATAATCAAGTCAGCCTATTAAAACCAACTTGAAATCATATTAGAGAAGCCATAACAAACTCCAATAATAATTCAGTTAGCTCTACTAAGCACACAACACATTCTGGGACCTGTCCAATAAGATAATTATAGACGCACGCTACACACTGTCAGCTCTACCAAAATAACTATATCTTTCTCCTCAAGCTGAATTACTTCATGCACTCTTAACTAAATATCACTAACTCTTATCTAAGCTTAAATCCAAGGGCGCATACCAAAAGGATAGGTGCAACTCCTTAACCAATATAATCTCTGTCAACTCTTCTTAACAAACACGGGAAACTGCTATTGGTGAATAGAAACTGCATAACTTCACTTATACTAATCATTAGACTCTATGTCCATGAATATAACATCACTAATATATCTTCATCATATATACAAGCACACAAGGCTCCATGATAACTATACAGACAACCATGCATAGAACACTACCTGTTACTCTATCAAGAACACTGCTGACACAAGTTGCTATATAACTATTTGTACTAATAGTTAACCTCTGTGCCCATGATATCATGCTGATAACATGTCCATGCAACATATACTAAAATCTAACTTCATTAGTCTTCCATGCATACTACTTACCATATGTTGTCATCAATGACAAACATATATTCAATACTGGCCTACTGGCAAATCTCCAACAATCTTCCCCTTTGGCATTGATGGCAACATATGGAATGAAAAACTCCACCAATCCAAATGAATAATTCTTTTATAACATTCTACATTTACTCTTCAAGACTCCCCCAAAGATGAGTCCTTGATCTACTGCAATATTCTTCAACATTCTCCATTTCCTCAACTCAACTGCTATCATAACTGAATGCTACTCCCCCTTAGTATATTACTCCTCCTTTTACTTCTATTTTTCATGACTATATATTACTCCCCCTTTGACATCAATGGAAAAGGGCACCAAATAATTTAAGCACTGGTACTACTCTAGAAGTAGAGTAGTCAACCAGTCATCAGTCCTTGAGGACTGGTGCTTTTCCTTCTTTCTTCTAAGCAGAATCAGGGAAGGGAATTACTCCCAGCTTCTCCCTGAGATACTCAAAAGTATCCTTAGGCAAGGGCTTTTTGAATATGTCTTCTAGCTGATCTTTAGTACTTACATAGTCCACCTTGACTTCTTTCTCTACCACTTTCTCTCTTAGGAAGTGATACTTGATCTCAATGTGCTTTGTTTTTGCATGCATCATGGGGTTCTTTGACATGTTGATAGTGTTAGTGTTATCACAGTGAATAAAAATAGGATAATCAATCTGAATTCCAAAGTCCTTTATCATTAGCTTAATCCAAACAATTGTAGAATAATTCAAGGTTGCTACAACATACTCTACTTCTGCTATTGACTGAGAAAAGATTGAAGACTTTTTCCCTTCAAGCAGCTCAGATGAAGCAAACAATGAAGCAAAAGAACTTCTAGAAAAGAATGGATCTCTGCAAGAAGTAAGAAAATTGAGAAGAGAACAGGAAATTCAGTCAACAAGATTCTGTGAAATCTTGGAACAAAGAAACAAGATGAAAGATGAAATATATGGAAAGAACAATGAAATCCAGAATCAAACTCTTTAGCTAGAAAACCTTATTAATCAAGTCTCCAATACAAATGAAGAAATCTTGACTCTAAGATCAGAAAATGAAAATATAAGAGAGGAACTGAGAGCTGAAAAGCAAATCAATTTAAGATTGATAAGTGACCTAGATACTGAAAGGAAAATCAATGAAATAATGTTGAAATCTCAAGAAGATATGAATCAGGTGTATGAATGGAACCTTCATAGGCAAAAAGGAAAAGTAGGACTTGGATACAAAGAGGAAGGTGAGTCCTCCAAACAAGGTACTCAAATGAATCAGAAACCTACTTGTAATCACTATGGCAGAATTGGTCATACTTCAAACAAATGTTGGACCAATGGAAAAGAAAAATTTAATGGAAAATGCTACAATTGCAATCAGCATGGTCATAAAACAAATGAATGCAAGGAGAAACCAAGATTTGAAGGAAAATGTCACAAATGTAACAAACAAGGTCACAAGGCATCAGAATGCAGAACTAAAACACCCAATCCAGCAGAACAAATTATGAAAGCAATATTTGGTTGGGATTACAACACTTGGTGTAGATGTCATTACTATGGAGAATATGGACACATTGGCATGAATTGTGTAAGGCATCACTTGAGAAAAAGGGATACTACCATAAGATGTTACAAATGCACTAAGCTTGGTCACATAGCTAAAAATTGCATGAATCTAGGCAAAGTTGAAGATGAAAAGAAAGCAAAAGCAGATAGCATCAAGAAGCAGATAAGACAATAGTGGATCCCTTAACCTATCGAGCAAACCAGTCCAAGTAATGAAGTCACTCATGAAGAGAGTGGCTCTATCAATTCTAACTAAGTCTCCAAGAAAGAACTGGAACTATATCCTCATAGACATATTCCAAACAGTTCCTGAATTGAAATGAAGAAAGATCCAAATCAATATGAAAGATACAGGAGAAACACAAGAAGGTCAGTATCAGTTTCAACTGAGCAAGGTTGGGAGAAATGTAATTTCATTCAATTACCAAGTAAGGTCAAAGCAGTATGTTCCCGAAGTTGCAGAATCTTCATTGAGCAATTAATGCTTAGTGGATGACAGTCTGTCAAATTCTATACCCTAATTCCTATGGAGCATTAATGACAAAGTTTTAACAAAAAGCATGAAATCAAATTCATTCTTCACCATGAATATAAAAATATTGAGCAAAAAAATTTCTAAGTGCGATCAAGTGATTCAAAGCAAAATTTTGCAGCAGAAATTTTTTGAAGAGCTACCATGCCATCATCCAGCACCAAAGTAAAGAAAGGTTCGGAAATGTTAGTTAATGGAGAATGGAAAGCACCGGATTTCAAACTCGTGCCCACAATTGCAGAAACCCTAGATCCAAGTGGAGCTTAGTCTCAAATTCCTCCAAAGGTACTTCTTGTAAATGACATTCGCATTCATTTTAGAGGTACAATTCAAGAACTTGGAACCCTAGAGATATATGTTGTTCATGATGAACTGTGTGTTCATGGTGTTCTCAAATCGGAACATAAACATTTGGAAGATAAGGGTTTAACACATATCACCCACTTGCCTCGAAGTTTCCAGATAAGATGGATAAGATATATTCTAAGCTGAGTGCATGAAGGTAAAATTTGGCTTGAGCAACCAGTGGAAATATCAAAGAAGATGATTCACCGAATCACTGGTCTTCCCATGCTTGCCAAGGAAAAATCTACAAAAACCCTAGGTCAGGTAGAGCTAGAAAAGAAAACCCTAGCCAAATGGGATGGTAGAGGTATGAGAATAAATAGCATTACTGATGTAGAACTAAAATTTGGCACATATGTAATAGCTCACAAGATATATAGTTCAAGTCGGCAGAATAGTGTTCCGTGTGAAGCAATTGACCTAGCCTATAAAATTGTGAAGAATAATCTGTCATTTGACCTAGCAGATCTATTGTTGAAACAGTTCAATAAGAATATGGAGAGCATCCAAACCTCAAAGAACAATCCATGTAAGTTTGGCTCGCTGTTGGTTTGTTTATTTTTCTATGCTCAAAAGTTTTTCCCATCTAAAGGCACGGTAAAATGGAGAAAGGATGTGCCTATTCTTTATCAGATAAATGAGTATATTGTAGAAATGGGTGAGAATTTTACAAGCATAATGGATAAATATTTTGAATCTTTTAAGGAGAAGATGAATAGCAGATTCTGGATTCCACTAAAGTTGGTGGAAGATTATAAAGATGATGTTTTTTTTATGGTTGATTGTGATAGAGTATATATTCAGGCAGTAAGGCCCAGGATTGTATGCGTAAAACCTCTTCCTTATGAGATAAACATTGATGAGACAAAGGATATAATTGAAGCCCTTGTAAATCAACCCATTGATCTAAAGGCTCCATACTTTGGAACATATGATGAAGCTAAGGTAAGAATTGAGCTAAGCATAAAGCTTCCACAGGTGGTTAACAAAGGTAGAAAGAGGTCGGCCAAGATGCAATCTAGCACACCTCTAATGTTAACTGAGGACAAAGGAGAGGATATTGTAGAAGAAGAAGAAAAGGATGAGAGTAAAGAAGAACAAGTTCCTGTAAAGAAGAAAGGAAAGGTAACTATCACCAAGGAACCCGAGCAACCCATTGCAGTATTCACAAGGAAAAGATCAAGGGACAAGGCAGGAAAAGTCAAGGATGATATAGTACTCAAAAAGCCTCCTCCTTCTCTTAAAGAAAAGATTAAGGATTTGAGAGAAGGATCTAGAATTGAAAATTTCAAATCTCTCAAATATGAAAAAAGGTCAGAGGAAGAGCAACAGGAAATTGAAGATGTTGTTATTAAGAAAATGGGAAGATGGAAATACTCACCTAAAGAATTAGCTTCTCAAATCCTAGGAGCTTTATTAAACCCAATCAAGATGAGATGGTCCAATGCAAGGCAAAATGTCAAGGACATCTATGCTCAAACCTTAAGGCAATTGATGCCAAGTTTGAAAAATGCTGAAATAAATAAGGCATTGATAGATAATGAGTCCAAGATGACACTAAAATTCAATAGTTGCTTAATTTTGATCAAGGATATAGAGTTAGTTGTGAAGAGTGTAGAATCTACTTGGAAAAACATTTATCATCTTCACAAACCGAGTACTGAAACTGTGATAATTAAAGATATTGAAGATGACAGTGATAAAGAAGATGAAGAAATAGTTCAGATTGATAATGTTGTGATAGAAGAAGCAGGAAAAGAAGCTACCAAGGAAGCTGAGAAGAATGTTGAGGAAGATGATCCAGTTTAGATAGCTACAGAGGTAATTGCCTCACTTCCCCACTCTCCAGTAAAAATTGTTACATCTAGCCCAGAGAAAACTTCAAGTGTGATTGTGACAACTCCATCAGATACATCAAATGTCCAATCATCACTAGAACAACTCAATGTATCAATGATAGAAGTGGCTACCACTTCATCTACTGAGCTTCAGCCTCCTTCCACTGAGTTACAGTCTTCTGTACCTTCTTCAATTTTGAGTTTTTTAGCAGTAAGTACTTCAGATTCTATAGTTGTAAATACTTCAATTTTTGGTTTATCAAATATTCCAGTTAGCATCCCATCAGTTGGAAGTTTATCATTTTTCACTACAAGTCCTACTGTGTCTACCATAATTTCTACCACAAAATAATTAAGTATAAAGACTCAACCGAGTACAAAATTGTTGAGCGAGAGTGTAGTAGAAGGTATAGATCTAAATTAGGAGATAGAAATTCCCCAGTTAGATTTTGCAAACCTCACTATAGATCAAATGCAAATAGTTGGTGAACTCCTCCAGAAGAAAGCAAAGCAAAAGAAACTAAAAGAAGAAAGAGATAAGGAATATAAAATCATTGAGGATACCAAGAACATTTTGACAAAAGCTATAGGTGTTGAAGTTGATTCCTCTCAACACATTTTGTTGCAGTTGGCAGAAGTAGTTAACAAGTTCAATGATGATTCCTCTAGAATAGACAAGTTTCTTGAGAAGGTTGAGAAGAAGTTTGATAATGAAGTGTTTGAGCACATTGCTCAGCAAATAGCTATCAATCAGGCAGGGTTATCTTCAGTCATGACTAGCATTGAGTCCTCCCATTCCAAGGTAACATCTCTTTTTGTCAAAATCTGTAATGTTGTCAAGTTCTCAAAGGAGATCAAAGACAAAATAAATAAGATTGATGAGGACCTGAAGATTAGTGCACAAAAGTTGCAAATTGAACCTAGTTCAAGCTCTACACATCATATGACAATCAGATTCCTATCTAATAAGTAGTCAGAATTATTGAGAGAAGATGCAAGGATCAGATCAACATTAATAGATATTCAGAACATGATCCTTCCCATCATGGATACAATGTAAAAACATATTGCATACTCAAAAACATTGATCCATGACAGTCAGTTTTCAATTGCAGATCACATGATTGAACTCTCTGCAGAAGTCCAAGTTGCACTCCATACATGCAAGATTCTGCAAGATAATCGGTATAGAACTCTAGCATTAATAAGTAAGGTACACTCTGATTTTCTCTCACATTTTGGCATCTCTATGAAAAATATTTGTATATACACCTTTGGCATTATTGTCAAAAAGGGGGAAAACGTATATAAGATATATGAGATATGAAAGGGGGAGAAAGTATAAATAGGAAATATAAGTATGAGGTGATACAAGATATTTGTATATATACTATATGGGGAGACATGAAATATATATACAACAGTATGACAAAAAAAAAGAGAGACAGATTCAGCATGATTTTTTGTTTTTGGGTAATAAGTGTTTTTGTCACTAATGCCAAAGGGGGAGATTGTTGGCATTAAGTATGATTGTCATCAGTGACAACACTTATTTGGACTCTCAGTGCTTACCAAGAAGAACAATGTTGACCAAGCAGAATAGTGTTTACCGAGTAGAATAGTGTTTACTAAGTAGAATAGTGTTTACCAAGTAGAATAGTGCTTACCAAGTTATCTTCACCGAGTGATGAGATGAGCAGCATTTACTGAGTGCCAGCATGATAAACAGGGAATTCAATCTCTACCGAGTGACACTATATCTACCGAATCTCCACTATATACCAAGTTTGAAACTACAATCGAGTGGTTAGTATGGACTAGGCCTCCACTTCTACCGAGTGCATGACAATGCTGAGTAATCCAGTGGATGCCGAGTATCAGAAAGTCACCAAGTTAGTTTGCAGTAACCAAGTCACTATATTTGGGCCGACTCAGTAATACTTGTGTTTGCTTGTTTAGAGCTGACTTTGATATTGTTTTGTAATTATTTTTATTGATATATAAACAATGTTTTGTATTCTATCCAAAGTGTGAAAAAGTGAGAAGCAAAAAAGAGAAGAAAGACAGAGATAAGCGAATTACAAAGGGATACAATAGTATAAGAAGTAGCAGAGACATATCTATCAAAGAAGGTGATCAGTACATCAAAGAATCTCAATTAGAAAGAATAGTTTCAATTAAGAGATCTACTGTTTCATCCTAACAGGTGAATCAACCCCAAATCCTTTAATTGGGTAGACTTAATAGTCTTTGCAAAAATCTCTTAACCGAGTGCATACTTCTTTGTATGTTTGTAAATCCTCTAACAAGGTGGACCTAGCAGTCCTTATTGCTCCTAACAGGGCAGATCATCAGAAGTGATCATTGTAAGCCTTAACTGGAAAACTTTATACTATAGTACTGAAGTTTAGTGGGTTTCATCCCCACCCCAGTTTTACTTTCTATTTGGAAGGTTTCTGGGTAACCAAATCTCTGTGTTCAAAGTGTTATGAATGTTTTATTCTTTCTGTTACTCATGCATACAGTTAGCTTATCAATCTAATTTCATTTAGAAAATGGTTGAGATCTAAAATTTGTAAAAGTTTTGAATTTACTGATTCACCCCTCCCCTCTCAGTAACCTAGCTAGTCTTGAATATTTCCAACAAAGACTAACTTGGTGTATACAGAAATCCTCAATTATTGACCACATTAACTTGTTCAATTTTGATCTTTTCTTCATAATAGAATAATGCAACATGCTCAAGTCAACAATATAATTCCATAGTTTCATCAATAAGTTACCCAATGTATACCATATCCATATCTATCATATCCATCTCATCTTCATCTAGATATCTCATTTCTTCACCATGTATTCCTTCTATATATTTTCACATGTTTGTAACCATCATGATAAGTATAGTCAAAACTAGTTGACATCAATGAAAATATATTGACTATACTTATCATGATATTCAAAACTAGTTGAAATCAATGACAACATATTGACTGATTTAATCATCTTACATATCACTTTAGTAGCTTGGTGACCTCCTGAATCTTCATCAAGATATTCAATTAGTTGTAGGTTAACAACATAGAGTATTGAATGGTTTCCTTTGAATTAGTTATTTATGATTAATCTTTCATGCTTCCTTTATGTTTTTCGTAGGGCTTTATGTTCTTAGTATTTGATTATTTATGATTTTTAAATAATTTGGTGCTATTAATCTCTTCTTTCAATTCTTGCAGAAACCCCTACATAGAATCCTTATTGCCACTTCCTCTTATAAATGTCTTTTAATCAGGTTCAACCTGCATGGTTTGTTTATGTTTTCCATTTCTACTTGATTTCTTCTTCTTTCCTCTAGGATTACTCGATCTTCTCCTTAACTTATCTTTTTCCTTTAATGCATACTAATAAACATCCTCAACTATAGAAATCCTCAGCATAATCAACTCATCTTGAATGTTAAGTCTTAGACCATTAATATACCTACCTACCTTCTCCTTATACACCTCTTTATGTACAGATCTAATTGGTGCAGGAGCACCTCACATATCCAATCTAGGGTTGAGGACTATGAAGACCTTCAAGACTCTCCAAGAAAATTAGAGGAGTGGAATGTATAAATAGAGTCCAAAGATCAACTGGAAGACCCTAGCACCTATCATGACCATCAAATAGTGCAATACATTGGTATATTTACAATGTCCTCAAAGGACTACATTTTATTGTGTAATGTCCTCATAAGGGCTAATAGCTTGATTGTAATGGACTAATGATGTCCAAGTCTCAAATTATGTTTAAGTCTAGGTTGGGCATGGGATAGGTCTAGGACATTAAGGAACATTTAGAAAAGGATTGAATATTCAAATAAAGCCATTTGGTTATTTAAAAAAATTCAAATATTCAAACGCAAATGACTATTTTAGGGATTTAGAGGGAAGTTTTGGTTTTTTATTGTCTTAAGACTAACTATTCAGCTCAATGATGAAATTTGGTTGAATTATTTATTGAGAACTTATATATTTAGATAAGAAGTCTCTATTACAGGACAGAGGAGAACCTAGTGTATGTACTGGTGAACGACAAGACAATAAAACTCTCTATTTTTCTGCAATTCATTCATTTTTGGAGTCTCAATTTGATTGGTTTAATATTCTTATGAATTGACAGGGTTTCTTAATGATTTTAACTACTTAGTTGATGAGTTTCATATTATAGTAAATTCACTGTTGCACCAATTGTAGATCAGTGATCTTCTTTTAACTGTTTATGTTGTTACAGTAGAGCTTTAGGAATAATGGGGATTATTCCATGAATATAAAGGCCTAATATTCATGGAATGTCAATTATAACTTGTGTCATTAAGTTCTAACCAAGCATATGTAGAACCGAGTGGGATAAGTGTGATCACAGTCAAGAACAGTGGGAAAGGACATTGAAATTGGGTGCCAAAGTGTAGCAGTGGTTGATCTATCCACATAAGGCATATATTTTATGTTTGAAAATGTTGGATGAATGGTGATTCGATTATCAATTTGATGCAGGAGCATGTGGAGATAGGAGATTGAGGAAGCCCTAAAAACTAGGGTTTGGGGACACAAATTTTGGGGTTTCTATGTTGTAGAACCCTTGAGACTAATTCCTTTTGGAATTTACCTAGTGAAGACATAAAAAAACATTGTCCAAGAGTTGGGAGTGTCAGGAGGTCTTTGGCTTATACTTCCTTTGTAAATTTGGTCACTTTTATGCATTAAGAACAGGGTGTCAGTCATGAATAGTGGTAATGGTCCAAAGAAACCATGTAAAGGCTTTTGATATGTTATAGAACTCTATAAAGGGTATGTTTAAATGTCATTATATTGTCAAGTGTTTTGAGAAATGCCAAATTTATTCCTATTTTAAGTCTGTTGTAGGGCTACTGGACAGTCCAATAGGTCTCTGGAACATTTTGTGAGAACTTTGGTAAAATGGAGTATGGGGATTGAGTTAGAGTCTTAGAACCCCTTAAATCTAAGTCATTGAAAGCCTAGAAAACCAAATTTATCCTTTAGGAGTCTTGAAGATAGTCTCGATAAGTCAGATCCTTGAAGCATTTAAGGTTGTTGATAGGTCCAAGTGCCTAAACCTCTAAAATTATCAATTCTTCTTGTGTTTTCAATACCACCACCATTCCCTCTACATCAAGTGGTATCAGATCCTAGGGAAAGGTCTTGTGGAAGTGTATTTGGTCTTGTGAAGTTGGTTCTTGAATCCTTAGACAAGCCCTTATAGTTGAACTATCCTTGGAGGAGTAGCCCTAAGTTGATTCTTGTACCAGGTTAAGCAAGTAACCATGGCTGATGGAGAAGATGGAGAGTTGCTTGTCAAGATGACCAACATGGAGTTGGAAAGGATTGTGAAGGAGCAATTGGCTGATAACAAGAAGCTTAAGGCTTCCCTAGAACAAAGAGACAAAGAGAGCAATGAGAAGGATAGATTGATGAGAACTATGATGGAGAGGATAGCAGCATTGGAGAATAGGGATAAAAGCATCAAGTAGGATGAAGAAGTAGAAGAGGAAGAAGAGGAAGGAGAACCCCAAGTAGAGGAACCAGTAGACCCTAAAGATGTCAGGATGGCTAAATTGGTGAAGGCCATAAAGAGTGGAGATGTAAGGGTAACGACATACTTACCTATGTATGGAGGGAAGATTGATGATGAAGAGCTGATAGATTGGTTTGGTACAATTGAAAATTGCTTTGAATGTGAAGGGATAGAAAAGAAGGACAAAGTGAAGATAGAAAATTCCAAGTTGAAGGGACACACTTTGTTATGGTGGGATTGTATCTAGGTAGATAGATGGAAGAATGGGAAACCCAAGATCACAACTTGGTATACTATGATGGACAAGATAAAGGCAAATTTTTTGCCAAAAGATTATAGAGTATAGTTGTACAAGAAGATGAGGGATTTTAGGCAAAAGGAGATGGATGTATAGAAGTAAACAGAGGAATTCCACAAGTTTGATATTAGAGTGGATCATGAGGAAGAGATGGAAGAAAAGATTGCAAGGTATATGGGGGGCTAAGGTTCAATATGTAGGATGAACTTAGTCTTTCTACCCCAAGGTCGGTTGATGAATGCTATCAATTAGCCTTGAAGGATGCAAAGAATATAAGAAGGAGACAAGAGAAGCCAAGCAACACTAGAGGTGGATCTTCCATGAGAGGAAGAGGGGGAAGAGGTATTATTGATTTTCATAATCAGAATGACAAGGACAAGGACAACTCCTATCCATCTAACACAAGAGGTGGACATAGAGGTGGAATGAGTGGAGGAAGAGGAAGTCGAATCTTCACAAGGAGATGCTTCAATTGCAATGAAGTAGGCCACCAATCCTTCAGGTGTCCCAACTGGAATGAAGGAAAAGATAGAAGAGTGACTTTGGTGGAAGAAGAAACAAGCAAAAAGGAAAAACAAGAGCCTGTCTTGGTACTACTAGAAGAAGGTGAATATTTGTTGGTAGGAAGGGGATAGCCAATGCAAGAAACAAGCATTTTCAAGACCCAATATCTGATCCAAGGTAAGATTTTTACTTTTCTTATTGATTCAGGTGCTACACATAACTTGGTTTCAAAGGAGGTCATCAATAAGTTACATTTACAAACTTTTCCACATCCCAATCCATCCCATGCAACTTGTAAGGATCAAAATCTACTTGTGAATGAGAAATTCATCTTAAATTTTTCAATTGGGCAATATTTTGATAGTATTTTGTGTGATGTGTTGGATATGAGTTGTGGGCATGTCATCTTGGGTAGGCCTTGGCAATGGTCTAGGAGGACTATACATGATGGTTTCACAAATACTTATATGGTGCATAAGGGCAGGCTCACCTATAAGTTGACTCCACTTATTGACAATGAAATGAGGACTGTAGTTATGTGCTTTGGCAAAGATCTTTTAGTGTAGGGTAAGAGTAACTTCCATCATGATACTGGTTGGTGTTTGAAACCATGCTAGATTAAGGGGCAGGATAGTCCAAGGAAGGTAGGGCTGTTTACACAACCTTTTGTACTGATTGGAGTAGTGAAGTGTCCTATTGGAGGATAGGCAAGTGAAGGAGAAAGGGAGATAGGGTAGAGACAAATGAAGTTTGTTCAGGGGTCTAGACTACAGCAGCAGTACTGTCATGCAGAAAGACAGTCATCTCCAAAAAAGTTTTTATCTAATCTTTTGTGTGTGCATATAGGTAGGCTGGGGTAGAAACAAATCACTCTAGGGGATTATCTTATTCCTCAATCTTAGGCTATCACTAAGCTCCATAATGGCCTAAAGATAACCAAATCTTGGGGCAAGAGTTCTTTGCATGAAGGGGAGTATGGTGCAGGAGTACCTCACACATCTAATCTAGGGTTGAGGAATATGAAGACCTTCAAGACTCTCCAAGAAAATCAGAGGAGTGGAATGTATAACCAAATTCCAAAGATCAACTGGAAGACCCTAGCATCTATCATGACCTTAAAATAGTGCAATACATTGGTATATTTACAATGTCCTCAAAGGACTACATTTTATTAAGTAATGTCCTCATAAGGGCTAATAGCTTGATTGTAATGGACTAATGATGTCCAAGTCTCCAATTATGTTTAAGTATAGGTTGGGCATGGGATAGGTCTAGGACATTAAGGAACATTTAGAAAAGGATTGAATATTCAAATAAAGCCATTTGGTTATTTAAAAAAACTCAAATATTCAAATACAAATGACTATTTTAGGGATTTAGAGGGAAGTTTTGGTTTGTTAATTTCTTAAGACTAACTATTCAACTCAATGATGAAAGTTGGTTGAATTAATTATTGAGAACTTATATATTTAGATAATTCTCTATTATGGGACAAAGGAGAACCTAGTGTATGTACTGGTGAATGAGAAGACAATAAAACTCTCTATTTTTCTGCAATTCATTCATTTTTGGAGTCTCAATTTGATTGGTTTGATATTATTATGAATTGACAGGGTTTCTTAACCATTTTAACTACTTAGTTGATGAGTTTCATATTATAGTAAATTCATTGTTGCACCAGTTGTAGATTAGGGATCTTCTTTTAACTATTTTTATTGTTACAGTAGGCTTTTAGGAATAATGGGGATCATTCCATGAATATAAAGGCCTAATATTCATGGAATGTCAATTCTAACTTGTATCATTAAGTTATAACCAAGCATATGCAGAACCAAGTGGGATAAGTGTGATCACAGTCAAGAACAATGGGAAAGGACATTGAAATTGGGTGCCAAAGTGTAGCAATGGTTGATCTATCCACATAAGGCATATATTTTATGTTTTAAAACATTTTAATATGTTGGATGAATGGTGATTCAATCATCAATTTGATGCAGGAGCATGTGGAGATAGGAGATTGAGGAAGCCCTAAAAACCAAGGTTTGGGGACACAAATTTGGGGGTTTCTATGTTGTAGAACCCTTGAGACTAATTCCATTTGGAATTGACCTAGTGAAGACATAAAAAAACACCATCTAGGAGTTGGGAGTGTCAGGAGGTCTTTAGCTTATACTTCCTTTGTAAATTTGGTTATTTTTATGCATTAAGAACAAGGTGTCAGTCATGAATAGTGGTAATGGTCCAAAAAAACCATGAAAAGGATTTTGATATGTTATAGACCTCTATAAAGGGTATGTGTAAATGTCATTATCTTGTCAAATGTTTTGAGAAAGGGAAAATTTATTCCTATTTTAAGTCTGCTGCAGGGCTACTCAACAGTCCAATAGGTCTCTGGAATAGTTTGTGAGAACTTTGGTAAAATGGAGTATGGGGATTGAGTTAGAGTCTTAGAACCCCTTAAATTTGAGTCATTGAAAGCCTAGAAAACCAAATTTATCCTTTAGGAGTCTTGGAGATAGTCTCGATAAGACAGATCCTTGAAGCATTTGAGGTTGTTGATAGGTCCAAGTGCCTAAACCTCTGAAATTACCAATTCTTCTTGTGTTTTCAATACCACCACCCTTCCCTCTACATCACTAATTTTCATCTTGTAAAAATCCTTAGTGTAGTCCTTCACACTCATGTCCTTCTAATTTAAATTCTATAACTTCTTGAATAATTATAATTCATAATCCTTAGGAAATAATTTAGCTTTCACTCTAGAAACCATTACCTTCCATCTAGTGATCTTCATTTCACCATTCTCTTCCCTATCTTTCTACAATTATTTCCACCAGAAGGCAGCATGACCCTTCAACTTAGTATGTGCTAACCTTAACCTATGTGGATCTCTGATATCTTCAAGCTCAAAATAATCTTCTAAGTCACCAATCCAATCTATCAAATCCTCAAGATGTAATGAACTAGATAAATTAGAAAACCTCCATTCTATGAGTTTTACTCACTTGTGTCATAGCTCTCAATAATCATTCTTCTTCTGTAGGGATATCTGCATCCATAGTCTCAAGATCTTCAACAACTTCCTTATATTCATCTTCAGTC
Organism: Chamaecyparis obtusa; assembly: GCA_027943335.1. NCBI lineage: Eukaryota > Viridiplantae > Streptophyta > Pinopsida > Cupressales > Cupressaceae > Chamaecyparis > Chamaecyparis obtusa. The sequence continues at coordinate 663,122 of BSBK01000357.1, forward strand.
TTGGGATTCCTTTGCAATCCATTCAATAAATTTCTGATCTCAATCCTCATCTCATTTTGGAAGTCCTCCATGAATTTTTCTAACCTTCTAGGGTTCCCCCTTCTAGGAAGCATCTTTCAAGTCCTCAGGTGCAACTGCCTCAAATTTGACATTCTGATTACAATGTGACAATTGCCTCTCCAATCAGTAATCTATCAGACATACTTGAATCATGCTTCCAACTTGGCAATTTGTTCACCCTTGGTATGCCTTCAATAGTCAAACAAAGCTCACAACCAATAATAACTCCTTTGCAATCCCCTTGTGCAAGTCCTCTATAATTTTGGGCCAAATCGACACTCTACCACCCCACAAAAAACACAACTAGGGCTTCACAAGATAAGAAAATTGATATTCTAACACATTAACATCAACCTTTCTCTAGCACCATTTGATGCAGTCATGGCTAGAGTTTCCCCAATGGAGATAGTCCAACCATGCAGCTAGATTCAATATAATAGAAACAAAAAACACAAGACAATGAATAACTCAGCTTATGAACAACAAACATGCCCGTTCAGATCTTTACATTATCTCAGAATCAAGAATTTACATTGCATTGGCCTGTAATATATATTTTACAAACTTTCAGCATACATTCTTAATGTAGGAGCATCCTAGGGTAGTTAGAAATCTTCCATGTTGGAGTGTTTTGACCTTAGTGTTAGAGAACTCAATTGGAGAAGTATTACTTAGTTGTAGTGTTGACCAAGAGGCTCATTCACTAAATGGACTCGATTGTTGAAGGAGATCAATAAATATTTTGGTGCTCGGTAGAACCTGTGCTTGGCAATGCTTGTGGAGCTCGGTCGATGTGCTTTCTTGGTGATGTCTAGCTTTCTCGGTAGTTTTGTTGACACTCATTAGTTTGGCTTGTTGAATGGAGTTCTTGCAAATTTGATCAATCAACTTGATACATTTAATGTGTGTAGCATGTGATCATGATGTGGATTGATTGTGGGGATGTGTGTGGACCTATTTGGGTCTTTGATCTTTATCCGATGGGCATTTAATATTATTTGTAAGTTGACTTGAGGCATATTTGTTTGTCTTTAGTAGTTGATTGGGTTTAGGGTTTATTTCTTTCTTCCTACTGACCTATGGCTTAGGAATATGAAGCTACAAATTTGTGAGAAGAGCTAGTGGTTGTGACCTAATGACAAGGAGATCACTTTGTGTCTTGTGAGTACAAGTTTAGTTCTTGCTAGATGTTTCTACCATATTTATGTGTCATTTCAGATCTGGCTAGGGTTAGGGTTTGAATTGGATCTTGAGGGATCTTGCATAACTATTACTTTCTTTGTAATTGGTCATAACAAGAAAGGCCTTACATCCTGATACATTACATGTAATCAATTATTTTACGAATAAAGAGTTTAGATTGTTATGAGATCTTTCTTTATTTTTGTGATTCCATTGTGTGGTTGTTTAGTATGGGGCTTGGACATCTCCTTTGGGGATTATCTCAAAATTTTATTGCATTAGGTGGTATCAAAGCTAGAGTTCCTGAGTGTGTGGACATATCATCGAAGGTGAGGCCATTTTCACCAGGACCTTAGGTTGGGTAAAGTTTCTCAAAGCTTAGTTGATCTGGTGGTGATTTTTTTCCTTGGGTTTATGAAGATCTTGGAAGATGCCTTCAAGAATATTATACCCTAGGGAGATTTTAGATATCTGTGATGCTATAAATCTAAGGATTACATAGAAGGTTCAAGAAGATTTTAGATCTGAGATGGAATTGATGAAGAATGACATGATCACTAAGATCCTAAGGGATATAGTTGGTGTACCTCAGAATGTGGCCATTGGGAATGGTTATGAGGAAGTTGTTGAAGACTTTAAAGTTACTAGATCTAGTGGAGAGGACAGAACTAACTGTGTGGAAAGATCTATGGATGATAGAGATAACTAGTTGGATAGATTTGGCACTTGGCTGAAGTTGAAGCATAAGATGTATGTTTCTAATTTCTAAGGTACTTTTAATCTTGAAGACCTGATTGATTGGATTAGTGAATTGGAAGACTACTTTGAGTTAGAGGATATTCATGATCCACTCAGAGTAAGATTGGCACAGACTAAGCTAAAAGGACATGCTACTCTTTGGTGGAAAGAATTACAGCAAGATAGAGAAGAAGAAGGTGAACTAAAGATCACTAGATGGAGATTCATGGTGACTAAGTTAAAGGCTAAATTCATACCTACTAACTATGAACTTGAGTTGTTTAAGAGGTTATAGAATTTGAAATAGAAGGACTTATTTGTGAAGGATTATACCGAGGAGTTCTATAAGTTGACTATTCGGTCTGGACATAGAGAACTTTCCAAGGAAAAGATAGCTCTGTATATTAATGGTTTGAGATAAGTTGAAGAGAAAACATCAAGGTGGATCCTGAGGGAAGGAGAAATGGGATCACTCAGGGAGGGATAAGTTGACTATTGAAGATGAACCAAAAATTGATGAGCTGAGGAAGAAGACACCTAAGGTCTCTTTTAAGGGTACTTGTTTTCATTGTGGTGAAGAAGGACATAGAGCTTATGAATGTTCCCAAAAGACTAGTGATCAAAGAGTTGTTGTGGTGAATGAGGCTAAAGACTCAATGAATGGATCTGAATAGGGAGGGGAGAATTCATTGGCTTGGTAAGTCTTCTAGTAAAATATGCAATGTGATTGTGGATGGTGGTAGTAGTGATAACATTGTAGCTGAGGAGAAGGTTTAGAAACTTGGTTTGAAAAGAGTGAGACATCCTTGTCCTTATAAGATTGGTTGGTTACAATATGTTTATGCTTTGAAAGTGAGGGAGAAATGTCTTGTTGACTTTCAAATTGGCCAGTGTAAGGATCAAGTGTTGAGTGCTATTATGGACATGAGTATTTGTCACATATTGCTTAGTAGACCTTGGCAATATGATTGTAGTGCTATTCATGATTGTGTCAAGAATTTATTTACTATTGAGAAATGTGGAAATAAGTTTCATTGATCCCTTTGCAGAATGAAGAACTCAGTAGGAGGAACCTAAGCTTTGGGAGCTGAGTTGAGTTAAAGGATCCCGAAAAGGTTGGAGATCAATGTGGGAAAAAAACTTATGGTGCACCAAGGAAATATGTGAAGAAGTAGAGCCAACATTTTTTTATTTATGGAAAGGATTTATAGAGGTAGAACAAAGGAAAGAGTGTGCAAGTTGAAGACTTGTTGAAGGACATGTATGTGAAGAACCAACTCGAGGTTTATTTGTTGAATCATGTAATATTTTCTTCTAGCCTTTAAGAACATGTTTTTGCACCTGGGGTATCTAATGTAGGAGCATCTTGGGGTAGTTAGCAATCCTTCATGTTCAATTTTTTTGACCTTACTGTTAGAGAACTTAGTTGGAGAAGTATTTCTCAGTTGTAGTGTTGACCAAGGGGCTTGGTTGCTGAAGGGAGGCAATCATTGAAGGTGATCGGTAAAGCTTCTAGTGCTCGACAAAACCTGTCCTCGGTGATTCTTATGGAGATCAATTGATGTTCTTTCTTGGTGATGCCTGGCTTTCCCAATAGTTTTGCTGACACTCGACAGTTTAGCTTTTTGAATGGAGTTCTTAATTTGATCAGCCAACTTGATGCATTTAATGTGTGTAGTGTGTGATCATGATGTGGATTGATTGTGGGGATGTGTGTGGACCTATTTGGGTCTTTGATCTTTATCCTATGTGCATTTATTTTTCTTTAGTAGCTGACTGGGTTTAGGATTTATTTCTTTCTTCCAACCGACTTGTGGCTAAAGTAGTATATAAGGGGTAGAGTTGTAGAAGGAGGAAAAATGGGAGTAGAACTATTAATTTATTTGTAATTGGTTGTAACCAGGAAGGCCTTATAGCCTGACACATTGCATGTAATCAATTATTTTATGAATAAAGAGTTTGGATTATTATCAGATCTTGCTTTATTGTTGTGATTCCATTGTGTGGTTTTTAGCTAGGGGCTTGGACATCTCCTTTGGGGATTCTCTCAGACTTACATTGCATCAATTCTTTATTACAATAGAAATCTAGACTTAAACCCTAAAGCTAACCTCCAAGGCCAATTCTTCTAAAAATCCCCTTAACAAAGATCATAAGCTTCAATATATAGAGCTTTGCAACACATGTTAGCCAAGAAGATCACATTCTCCAAGAATGAAGAAAATATTTTAAAAAAAATAGGTTTGGACCCAAATCATAAGGAACACCTCTAGATAGGTATGAAACAAAGTGTGATCACACAAGAATGTCATCCATGAGTGTAATATGATGGAATAATGCACCAATTAGATCTGCAAGCCACGAGAAAGCTTCACAAGATACAATAACTCAGATTAAGATGCAAGCCATGAAGAACAAATATAGATCCAAACCAAACTTATGAAATCTCCACCAAGAAAAAATAGATCAAGATGTGAACCCACCCTTAGATTCATCATGATGTCTAGAGCACACCATTAGGATCACATGAGATAAAAAGGAAACTAGACGGATTGCCTACCAAAACACTAAAAATGAACAAGAGGAACAAATTGAAAAGGAAATATTTTTGGGTGATGCAAGATTTCCAATGACCTTAGTATGCTCCTACATCATAACAATGATTTGGATTATGTTTACTCAGTTAGGTTCTTATCCATTCTAGGTGGATTTTTTGATGTAAGAACATGAATTTTATAATGTTGGATTTATGTGATGGTTATGATTATGGTGGGAAGCAATTTGGAATTATGATTTTTAGTAGGAGATCTCCTTGGTTAATCATTATCTTTTGTATTTATTCCTTTTTTGGTATCCCCGTGGTTTTCCCTTATGTGTATGGGAATTTGTGTATGGTTGTCAAAGGCTATGCTAGCAACATGTCATATTTTCTTTTGGATGAGAATCATGATGTTGTAACTGAGGGATGTGTCAATAATGTTTTATGCATATTGTTGGGAGATCTCATTGTATACCATGTGTGTTCTTGAATGGATGTTTAGCAATTAGTTAGAGTGGATCTCCAATGGGGGGACTAGGTCACAAAAGGGCCACCAGGGTAAATTAAGGGCCATGTATGTTGGATTTCTTCGCTTGTGTATTATGGTCCATATGGTTATCTTTAGACCATGGTGGGAGAGGTCCTAAGGGTTCCTCATGGTCAGGTGGCATGGCCAACCACTATTGGGGAACAAACTATAGGTTTCAATTGGTCTTAGTTTATTTCCAAACACTTCTTGACATTATGGAATTCATATCATGTATTCACACTTGTGTATTGTATTAATGTACTTTTTATCTATTGCGGGGAATGTATACTTATGTGATGACTTGTATCTCTCGTAATGGATTGTGATGGAAACATTCTTAGTATGTAATCTTAATGGATTTTTATTATAGTTGACCAATCTTGTATATTCTCATGTATGTCGATATATGATTAGGTGAACACATACCACATGGAGTGATAGTGTATTTTGGTGTATGGAACAATTTTATCTTCATGATTTCATGAATTGTATGTCTATTTATACGATTCTTCTTTAAACATAATGATTTGGGTGAAGTCAGTGGTTCATTTGAATATTACATGTTGTTCTATCTTTCTCTTGATCCTTGGAGCTTGAACATGTATTTTATATTAGTGTAGGACATGTGTATAGTCTTATGATCTTTATTTCTTTATGAACTTTAGTAGATATATTTCATTATTTGATGATATTCTTGGAGGTAAACACATGCTTGAGATAATAACTTGTCAAATGTTGTGTATGATAGGATGTTTTGATCTCGGTGCATGGATAACATAATGTAGAGGAAATTCATGTTATAACTTGATCTATGTTGACTTGATTATAATATTTTGACCCTATTATATGTGTTTGAGATCCCCTTGTATGTTTTTTATTCTTTTGGGTCACTAGAAGACCCAAGCTTGACCTAATATAGGTGTTTGGACCCATGGAACCTAAAAAAATTGCATGTTTTTTACCCTCATTAGGAAATGGTGCATATGTTTCTTATTTTTGTACATTAATTCATTTTTGTGTGCATCCATCCTTTTCTTGCACATCAATAACCCTGTTCCTATACATGTATCTTAGATTTGTCTTGACTTCATATAAGTTCATATATGTGCATTGATGCTCTATTTATGTTCATATACGACTTACAAAGTCACACATCCATAATAGAGAGTAGATTATAAAGTTATTTGAGTTTGGCCAAGTGATTTGAGTACACTTTATCCACATGGTTTTATTGGTACCTTCATAGTGGATCTGTAACCTCATTTCAAATGCAGGTTGAGTGAATCTTCAAACTAGTCTTAGTGTGGACTTTGTCCTAAGAGACTAACAATCAAAAGAAGTGCCTTTAAGATTAAAATGGGAATTCTTGAAAGACATAAGACTTGTGTTCAATGCTAGAACATTCTCTTAGGTTATCATGGAACATTCCTAGCTTTCCGGTCATGAGACCCTTAGGAACACCAGAATTATATCATGATGGATCAATGTTATTCATGTTTCATTTCTCTAATGGTAGATTAGTATTCATTAATGCATCATATGTGTTTTATTTTTGTAATGCAGTTGCATTCATGATACTAATATAGATGATCATTCTATGTTAAACAAAAAAACATTATTGTGGTTGTGATGTGTCTTATTTTCTCAAGGGTTCTTTCGTAAGGTGTGACATCTTCTATCAGAGCCCGGGTTCATACACTAGGAGCTCTGGCATGTATGTTCTCATTGCAATATTTTTTGTTGATATGTTAGTCAATGTGTGTCTTCAATGTGATGCTCTCCAACTCATGTAATGGGCTCATGTGTTTGAGTGCTTTTGGTAAAAGGTATGATGTGATGGATCTATAGTGCAGTAGGTGTATTTGTTTCTTGATTATATTGGAATAATCTTTATGTGAATGTAGAGATAAAAAAGTGTTTTACTTTTATTTTCTCTCTTGGTAATGGTTGGTTGATGATTTTTATGCCTTCTTTCTTGAACCATGCATTCCCATCGCTACTATGTGACAACTTGTTAACAAATGAATTGGAATCTCATTTGTGCCATTTTGTGTTAATGAATGCATGTGATATATAAAGGTTAAAATTATGCATTAGAAAATTTCAATTGTAAATCTAAGTATCATAAGGCTTGTAGAAGACTAGAGCAATCCTCCTATGTTCTAAAACCCTGTGTGGAGAAAAAATGTCTATGGATTTTGGGTGTATTGAGGATTGAGGTGATCTCTATCTCCTATTGTTATCTCTATTTGAGCATTAGATGTTGTCATTAGTATCAAATAAGATCAGCCAGTAATCTAAGCTATTCAAGTCAGTAAAAGATGGAATAAGGAGCTATACATGCTAGTCAGTTGAACTTACAAAGCCTCCATACCGATCAGTCACAAGGAAGAACTGAAATCTAAAAGAACACTGGTTTAACTAAATATGTTTACCAAGCACCAATTCAGTGAACACCAAGCATTCTACACACTGAGCATTAGGTTATTCACCGAATAGAGAATGCAATGTTTACCGAGTTGTTCAAGAATTGACATAGTACTAAAAAAATGGCACATTTATCTATGCAAATAGTTTACACGGATCTATAAATGTATTACCAAAATTGAGGCACATTTATTATGGATGTAATCATTAAATATTGTGATGATTCCTATGTAATAGTACATTTAGGTTATTTTTGTACACTGTAGATCTTAGGTTTTCTAAGATGTTGTAAACCTAATTGGGTCAAAGAAATTTTCTACATAATTTTAATTGATGTCATTTTGACACAAGACATGACAAGGAGATCATGAAGTAGTAGCTGCCTACATGACATCAGAATTCAAACAAGGGCTTACATGAATGAGTAGTTATCAGAGATAGTATTCATTTTAATTAGAAACATACAAGGCTACCAATAAGAATAGAGAGTAATATACTACACATCAAGGTGAAATCTATTTAGTATTTCATTAATCTAATTCAAAAAAGTTCAAGTTGTCATCTACAAATATTTTCTATTATCTTTTAACCATTATAACAGGATTGTAAATCTCTTAACAGAGTAGACTTAACCATCTGTTGTAAATCTCCTAACCGAGTGCACACTTAGTTTTTGCTGCTAAATCCTTTCACAAGGTAGATCTAATCAATCTTATGTTACTCCTAACAAGGTAAGATCATCAGAAGTGATCATAATTGTAGCCTCAACTGGCATCACTTTACTTACTACAGTAGTGAAGAATTTTTGGGTGTCATCCCCATCATAGTTTTTACCTTCTAAAAAGGTTTTTTGCGTAACCAAAATACTTGTGTTATGTGTTACATTTCATGAATGTTTTATTGTTTGTTTTCATGCACTTTACATTTACAAGTTACTCGAATGCATGTTGCAAATAATGGAATTAGTCAATTAGATGGACACTACTATTGTAGATTATTAATTCAGTAAAAGTTTTGAGGAAATTGATTCACCCCTCCCTTCTCAGTATTTTATCTTTCCTATCCCAACAATTGGTATCAGAGCTAGATCTCTTATTTGTAAGTTAAATCAATGAAGAGAAAAGATCTCAAGATGGAGAGATATAAGCTGGACAAGACAATTGAAAATCAAAAGATTCAGATGCAGATCTTCATTGAGCAATACAAACAAGCAAGGGATGAATTGAAGAAGTTACTAGTTCAAAGAAAAGATATGGCTATTCGGTACAGTGAAACTAATTATAATGAAGAACACATTGATGACCCATTTGAGAATACTAGATCTAGTTCAAGTAGTATATCTAATATATCTGAAGTAATTATACACTAGTAAATTTTAGCCTATTTTTTGACAAGGATTAGTCAAATTTTCGATACCAATTGATCGACCAAATGACCAAAAATGTTGTTGAACTTTTCTTCATCTCTTATATGATGGGAAAAATAATCGTCAAAATTTTGACGTCCATAGTGGTTGAATTATCAACCGAATCATCGTCAAAGCGATTGCTTCAACTTGGATCATACCTTTTATCTATGCGACAAAATCCCATCACACTTTTGACAACATGTGGTTGGAATAGACATCAAATACATAGCATTCTTGTCAAAAGAACTATTATTTATACGTTGAAAAATTGACCAAGAATAATTTTTGGTTAAATATATATATATATATATATATATATATATATATATATATATATCAAATTAAGCATACCAATATTATCACATAAAACATTATGAAATTATGAAATTGTCGTATTATACCAAATACAAATTATGAAATTATTCATCCTCATGACTATTTATTCACCCTCTCTAAAATTCTACTAGATATTGTTATCACTCCTTCTAGATAGGAACTTGGTTCATGATAATCATTAGAAAGAAAAGGAATATTCTCAAATATTTCATCATCATCTTTGTCATGTATGTCTATGGAAAGATGCATATAAAATATCAAAGCATATTAAGTATACAATCCATTTGTCAAACCCTACAATAGAATGGAAGATTTTTCAATTTTGAATTTGTAAAATATTTCATATCACAAAAAGCTAACCAAAGATAGATTATTAAATTGTTCATACCTATGAATAATTATTCCTCGTGTCTAAAATTATCTTAGACATTGCTAGCTTTCCTTTTGGATAGGTCTTTTGGTTCTGCATGCTTCAATCTATTTTAAATCTAGAAATAAACAAGAGAAGATAAAAACAACAAAAACAAACTCCATGTCAATAATTTCATTTAATGAAGGATTCAAGTTTCATTAATTTCCTTGATATAACTAATGAAGTTTCCAATAATATTATTAATCAAATTGAGAAAACTAAGCATAAGTGTGAATCCTCTATTAATTTTGACTCAAGGGATAGATCATTAATGCACCTAATGGACCATTATACAATATTGCAAAGATTAAAGATAATCTCTCTTAAGGAGTGCTCATAGATCCAACATGCATTGTGAAAGTTATTATTGAAGAACATCTCTATGCACAAAAATTCGATCATGATACATATGATAAATCTAATGTTGTGATTAAGGTGCATGATGGTTTCACTTGTCCCATCCTAGGTTTGGTCACCCTTATTGTCAAAGTTGGTTTTAAGTCCTTAGATGTTACCCTTTCTATTATCCCTACCTTGGACTTATTTTGTGTGAAATTAGGACATCCTTGGCTCAATGGCATGAAAGCTATTCCTTCTATCATCAATAAGTGTTTAAAGTTTCCCCACAACAAGAAAGTTATAACAATAAATCAGTCTCTTTAGCCCTTAACTAATCATGGGAATCTTACACTTGATTTTTTTTTGCAATCATGGGAATCCGACAATATTTTGAAGATTCTAGATTATAAGTGGTTATTTTCTATGGTCATATCAATTGATAAGCCATTTAGTGTCAATTTGGATGTAACTGGTTGGTACTCTTAGTATTTTTAATGGTTGTTACGAATCAGGTAGAGGCAAATGTTTTGATATAATAAAAATTTGTAATCATCATGAAGTTGACAACTTAGTTGTCAACTCCATGACATAATTAGTATCGATAATTACACTCTTTAGTCACAAAGAATAGTTAGAGTAATTAGGTCATTTAGGAAGTTGGTTTAGATGTTATGCAAGTTAGTTTTAGAGGTTATTGTTTTGGATCTTTTAAAAGAAGATCTCAGTTATGCAATGGAGGACAGAAGGTTGAGAATTGGTGATGAGGAAACAATGCAATGGGAACAAAATAATAAAAGGAAGGATCGAATTTTTGTTTAGATATTTTTAGTTCTTAATCCTTTCTCATTTACATTTACTATTCTCAAATTTGTTGTATTCAAATTCTACATTATTTTTAGTTTTGAAACATCTTTGTTTAGTTGGATATGAACTAGTTCTTATTATCGGGTTTTAATGAAAGAATGTAACAGTCATGTGAATTAGTTTATTTTGGAGTTAAGAATTAAAGGATTCAATAATTCTATCTCGTTTATGTTCAATTTTTAGTAACAATCCTGACTAGAATGATGGTGGTTGCTTATCTAGTAGAAAGTGATTGTAAAAAGCTAAGTGTCAAGTCTTACAAATGAAGGAATTAGGTTACAGGGTGATCCCACAATTGAAGATAGCAGATTTCTCTTGAACCGTGAGTAACTAAGCCTCTATGACTACTGATTCAGATGTTACCAGAGATTTTGGTGTTGGTGCTCAGCATTTGGAAGTGAAAAGATGTGGCTAAGTTGTTTATGCTATGTGAAGCCGAGAAAATTATGGTGCCAATCATGTTCAATAGAACCGAATGGTTCCACAATACACATCAATTACTTAAAATTGAAGGGGGTGAGTTTATAATCACCAAGAGGATTGGGAACTATAGAACAAAGTGTTCATACATGTATTGGGTATCGTGACAGCTAGGAGGACCCGGGAGCACATGTTTGAAGCAAGGGTTGATGTTGTTGGCAATTTGGCTGAGTTGATTGCATAGATGTTGTCATTATGGCAACATATGATCCTCATGAAGATCACACAAGTCAGAGAACAAGTATGACAGAGCACATTGCAAATTTATCTAAGTGTGAGACAGTGTTTTACTAGTGAACCTGGATATAGTTTTTGTTTGCGATGTTGACTGGAGTAAGTTCAATGCTTGCACACTTAACCATAGATTCTATGATATCTATTGATCACCCATCTCAGAGCGCAAGTCAGTACGGAATGTACAAAAGAAGTTATGATAGTTTTACTGAAGACAGTGTAAAGTCGATAGGATAGTATATGAAGACAGAACTAGTAAAGAGTTAAGGGATTATTTTTTTTATCAAAATAATGACTTAACAATATAAAGGGATGAAATCCTAGATGTTAACTCTTTGATAAAGTTATTGGTATAAATGTAATTGTAATTGTAATTGTAAAGTGTAGTAGTGTAGCAATTGTAACAAGCAACAAGTAATATGATGCGAAGTATATGAAGCATATGTAATAGCGATAGTGAAAGAGTAGTGAAGTGATATTGATACAAGCAGTATAAGGTTATGTACCTTAACCTATTTATTAATCAGTGTATATTGTACATTACTTGTTTGGGCAATGGGCTCATCTGGTAACCACATTTTGTACTACAACTCCTAACAGGGTTGAGGCTTCTAACAAGGCCTATAGTCCCTTAATCGGGACTGATACACTATATGCTTGTAATAGACTCCTATCAGGGTCAACATCCTTAAAAGGATACTTTTTAGTAGTGGATCTTTGTGGGTACCATCCCCACCGGGGTTTTCCCTTGGCCAGGGTTTCCTCGAGAACATATCATGTGTTATGAGTTATTTATTTCTATTGCTATGCATATTGTTTAGCTTCTTATGTTATGCATGTATAAAGATAATATGTTATATCCATAATTGGGAAAAAGATAAAGTTTGTATAATACTGATTCACCCCCCCTCTCAGTATTCCCTATTTCTAACAATTGGTATCAGAGCTTAGTTTTTCAGAAAAGAATCATTCAAGGAAAACCTAGCAGCTTGAGTAAGATCTCTATGGATATGGATCGACTACAGAAGAATCTTGAAGAAGCTCTTGAACAGATTGACTTGCTTACTATTGAAAAAGATACTTTGAAAAGAAAGTATGATGATGTAAAGAACCTCATTGAGAAATTGAAAAACAAATTGGAAGATCTGAGATTTGAAAAAGAATCTGAAGTTTTTATTGAAGATTGTGATGACAATATGGAAAAAGAAAATGAGATCCTTAAGCATGAATTAAAGATAGAAAAATTGAAGCTTAGTTTGAAAGATGGAAATGGAAAGAATGAAGCAAATCTGAAATCTGAGAATGAAAGTCTAAAGACTGAAAATGAAGAACTGAAATCTAAACTTTCTAGAGTAACATCTGAACTTGAGAAAGTCAATTTGCAATATCATGATGAACTTGAAAATTACAATAAGATTGTGAAAGGTCAACTGACTCAATCCAAACAACTTGAAAGGCTATATTCAACTAGTGAGAAGATTGATGAACAAATATCCTATCAAAAACCATTCAATGATAAGACTGGTCTTGGATTCAACACTTTCAAAGCAAATGATGAAGGCAAGGAACCAGATCTGAAGATATCTAAAAGCATAGATGAGATCAACAAATCTGAATATACATGTAAAGAAGAAGAATCATTGAAGCAAGAGGAATCACCCAAAGGTATGCAAAGAGAATTCAAAGGTAGATGTTTTTCTTGTAATATTACTGGTCATATGAAGAGAGATTGCACAAGTAAACAATTTAAACCTCTTAATGGTTATTGTTACAATTGTCATGGTTTTGGACATAGAGCTATTGAATGTAGGAAACCTAAATTTATTGAGAATAATGATGGTAGTAGAATGTTTAGGAATACTAACAATGCAGATAAGAAACCTATTGAAGATATGAACAGAAGAAGTGGAGTAGTATGTTATAGATGCAACAAGGTTGGACACATTTCTAGAAACTATAGATCACAAATCAATCAACCTGGACCAAGATATGGAAATAATGGAATTGTTTGTTAGATATGTAACAAGATTGGGCATACAACAAGGTTTTTTAGAATGAACAATAGAGTTTTTCATCCTAATCCTAACCCCAAAAATCATGCAAGAAGAAATGAAGATGCTAGTAATAGTCAGAAAGGATAATGTAGTAACTTAGATGAAGTAAAGTTTACCAAAAGCACAGATCAAGGAGACATAATCAACATTGAAGGTAATCAGGAAGGTGAAGTATTGAAAGGTAAGAATGAATCTTTACCTGACCTATCTCAAAGTACTTAATTCATGTAAATTGCAGTTGAATAGGAACTTAGATTTAGTACAGAAGTAGATATATGATGAATTGAGTCTTGCGTAGTTAATGCAAGGTACTTTATGATATTCTAGTGCTATGGTTAAGAGTGCAAAGAAAAATATTATGTTTTGCAAGATCGCAAGAAGTTTTAAGTTTTGGAGGATAGCAGAGACAACTTTTTTGGAAAGAAGTGGCAAAAGAATTGAATGCAATGTTAGATCTAAGTGATATTGAATTAATAAAAGGTTATGATCGGTGTTATTTGATCATCAAAGTGAATACAAGTGTTAAGGAGATCAAAGAGTATTGATTGGAAGCATTTTGCAATGATTTGGTGAAGGATTTGTGTGCCGAATCTATGCAAGCCCTAAAATAATGAAATTGAGGTATTTCACTTGACAAATCTTTGAATCAGTAAAGGCATTTGAAGAAATCATGGATTTTTCATTAATACACAATGTCAGAGACAAGAATAGACCTAAAGTAAAAAGGGAACTAGTAGAACCATTGGAAGAAGACCCTAGGTATGCATTTTCATCCGTACCAGATGGAGTTTTACATTTAGAGAATGTCAGGAGTTATCTTGGATGCAAACTAGAGACAGTAAATGATAGTGATTTTATAGATGAATATCAGAAGATGTACAATCAGGATATGATACTGAAACAAGGTTTTGAACACTTGGAACATAATGAAATTGTCAAATATGGATTATAGTATGAATTTGATAATGAAGAATGTACTAAGATCATTTTGAGTAGAATTCATAATGGAAATTTTTGGCTAGAGGATAGAGTGATAGATATTACAGCTGATTTGATTCATAAAGTCACTAGATTATCTAAGATAGGAGCTATTCCTTTTAATGAGAAAAACATGAGGAAAATAGTCATTGACAACACTAATTCATCTTATAATGGTAGAGGAATTGTGATTAGCAAGATCAAACAAGTTGATGTGAGATACATATGCAATATCCTAACTACTAAGTTTTGTGCTAATTCAAGAGAAGATGACATGGAAACTAGAATGGTACATGTAGCTTATCTTATGTGTGTTGACAGGGTACTAGTTGATATGTGTGAAATTCTTAGAATTCAATTGTTTTAGAACTTGGAGAAGATCAAGAAAACTAAGTATACTCAGTTTAGGTTCTCATCCCTAATCACATACATGTTCTTTCATCTTTTGAGGAGATTTCCTTACACCATAGGAAATGATTGGAATGATGGACAAACTACAATGGAAAGGATTAATGTAGTATATAGAAAGCATGTGATTGATAGTGTTAATGTGAGTGTAGTACTTGTTATTAAGACATTTTAGAATATTGTGTCTAGCAGATCAAGGATCCCTAAGTCTCTTGTTGAGAAATACAAAGATGATATATGTTTTATGGTGGATACTGACCTTACCTATATTGAAGCAGTAGAGCTTAGAATAGAGTTTATAGACCCTCTTGGCTATGACATCTCTGAGGTAGAGACTGAAGAGTATGTTAGCAGACTATTGAAGTGTAAATTGGACACTCAGTGTAATAGGTTTGGAACCTTTGAGGAGAACTTCAACTTCGCAAAGATTCTAATTGAAGAGAAACAATCTAAGAAGAGAGTTGAGAGCACCATTAAGAAAATCTTAAAGGATACAGGAATGATAGAGAGAGATTTTTTGGTAGCAAAGCAAACAACAACAGCAATCAGAGAGAGTGGACAAAAGGAAGTTTTGTCTATCCCTCCTTTATCATCAATTGTAGTGCCACAAGAAAAACCACAAGTAAAGGTGAAAGTGGAAGTACTTGAGAAGGACATAGAAACAAAGATGTCTACTAGATCCACTTCCTCCACACCTAGCAAAAGATTTAAGGAGAGTGTCATTGGTCTAGGAAAGAGGCATAAAACTCTAGTGCAACCTATTCCAAGAAAGATTGCAGAGGTTAAAGATGATGTCACTACAAAGAAGAAAGCTTGGAAACTAAAAGTTGAAAAGCTTAATGAGCAAATTATTGAGAATGGTGACTTTGCAAGAATGAACAAATATTATGATCTTTATGATTATACTGATAGACTTAATCTAGAGAATGCATTTGTGAAGCATATGATCTTGACTAGCAAGAAGTTTGATACTATTCAAGGATAAATACTTGATGATCTTTACAACAAACTTCTAAACAAAAAGAACAGAGCATCAAATGAAGAGACAACTATCAGAGAAAAGCTTGTGAGAAAGCTTTGTGAGATAAGAGATGAAGCTCATTTCAACTAGATTATGAAGGCCCTAAGCACCCATCTGAGAACCAAAAGGAGAACAATTCATATTATGGGAGGTGGGTATGAAGAAGTAAATTCTGAGACTAAACAAGCAATTATCAAGGTTATGGTAGAGTATGTTGGAGAACCACCAGTTGTAGTAGAGAAAGCAGGTGAGAAATTACAAGAGGACATTCCCTCTTCTCTAGCTATTAATATTGAAGATGAAACAATGAATGTGGAAGGTACACAAATCACCTTGGATACTAATGAAAATGTATTCAAGAATTTGGAGAACATTGTTGACAATTCGGCCTTTGAGTAATAGGAAGCTACAAAAGAAGAAGAAATGATAGAGACCACTATTGTGGAACCACCAGTTGTAGAAGAACAAGTTCCCCTTACCACCAAAGAAGATATCAATCTTACTCTAGAGACTGGAAAGAAGACTCAAATTGGCTCTATGATTGAGCATTTGGGAAAAGAAGTAGATGATGATCAGTTGGAACTGATTACATCCTTAAACAAAATAATTGGTAAGAATAAGAAGGTGAAAAGTCTTGAAGGATGTCTGAAGGAACTAACTGAGAAGTTACAAAGTATTGTGACTACACAAATTTTAGAAGTAGACCCTTTGGAGAAGGAAAAGAAGGTAATGAGTACCTTTGATAATGAATTCACACACCTAGTTGATATTGCAAAAGTAAAAGCACAAGAAGACTATGAGGCTAGAATGCTTTTGAACATCAGTCAATACATCAACAATTATATCAATACTCTTGATATCTGTATCAAAGATTTGAGGAAACATTTAGAAATAGGAAAATCTTTGTACATACAGTGTACAAAATCAAAGACTTTGACAACTGAGGAAGATCAGAAGATAAAGTTGAAGCAAGAAGAGATTCTAAATGAAACAAACCTTCTATCTAACCCCAATGTGAAGGTCTGTAATGTTGAGAAGAAAATTAGAAAACTATATGATGAAATTAGAATTGTACAAGATGAAAAAGATAGGAAACTGAGAAGATATACTCTTTTGAGAGAACATGTTTCTATGAAGTTGAGAATAATTGAAGAATAGTTGGAAGATTGTCTTTCAACAAAGACATCTTTTCAAAAATTTAACTTTGAAAACCTCCAAGCATGTGAAATTGCTTCTTATGGATTGAGCGCACAGCTCAATGTGGCAGATTCCATTAAGAAATCATGGGAGAAGGAGATAGAAGCCATGAAGATAGATTTTGCAAATTGTGTTGCAAGCCTACCAGATTTGCAATAAATAAATTGAGGTATAATATTTTTGTGATACATTTTTATGACCCTCCCTACCTTATTTTGTCATTTTTGTCAAAGGGGGAGAGATATATAGAAGAAAATTGATAATATATGATAAGGGTTGTTACTCTTAGGGGGAGTACTATATTAGAGGCAATAATTTTTGAGGAGTTATAAGGATAGTATGTATTTTATACTATGGCCACAGTTTTGAACATTTTTGAGATTTTGAGTTGTACACTTAGCAAATTTTCTAATATGTTGCCACCAATGACAAAGGTGGAGATTGTTAGAAATCTGACTAAGTTGATTGCATAGATGTTGTCATTATGGAAACATATGATCCTCATGAAGATCACACAAGTTAGAGAGAAAGTACGATAGAGCACATTGCAAATTTGTCTAAGTGTGAGATAGTGTTTTACCAGTGAACCTGGATATAGTTTTTGTTTGTGACGTCAACTAGAGTAAGTTCAGTGCTTGTGCACTTGAACATAGATTCTATGATGTCTATTGATCACCCCTCTCAAAGTGCAAGTCAGTACGGCATGTACGAAAGAAGTTATGATAGTTTTATCGAAGACAGTGTAAAGCCGATAGGATAGTATATGAAGACAAAACTAGTAAAGAGTTAAGGGATTATTTTGTTTATCAAAATAATGACTTAACAATATAAAGGGATGATATCCTAAATGTTAAATCTTTGATAAATTTATTGGTATAAATGTAAATGTAATTGTAATTGTAAAGTGTAGTAGTGTAGCAATTGTAACAAGCAGCAAGTAATATGATGTGAAGTATATGAAGCATATGTAATAGCGATAGTGAAAGAGAAGTGAAGTAATATTGATGCAAGTAGTATAAGGTTATGTACATTAACCTATTTTGTAATAAGTGTATATTGTACATTACTTGTTTGGGCAGTGGGCTCATTTGGTAATCACATTTTGTACTACAACTCCTAACAAGGTTGAGGCTTCTAACAAGGCCTATAGTCCCTTAATCATGACTAATACACTATATGCTTGTAATAGGCTCCTAACAGGGTCAACATCCTTAACAAGATAATTTTGATTAGTTGATCTTTGTGGGTACCATCCCCACCAGGGTTTTCCCTTGCCCAGGGTTTCCTCGAGAACAAATAATGTGTTATGAGTTCTTTATTGTTATGCATATTATTTAGCTTCTTATGTTATGCATGCATAAAGATAATCTATTATATCCATAATTGGGCAAAAGATAAAGTTTGTAGAATACTGATTCACCCCCCCTCTTAGTATTCCCTATTTATAATAGATGTTGTTGATGTTCTCATCATTGAGATATCACAAGATTATAAATCTCTTTCAGCATCCATACAATTGGCTGTCACAATGAAACCTATGATGAATGAAAGTTTAGATTATTAAGTCTAATTGGGCTTATTCACCTTCAATTGTCAAGCTCTACATCACTCCAAGTCTCAATTAACTCTATGAATTATGATCTATTATACCACTTATAAATGTTAAGCTTATCCAATTGATAAGATATATATGAGAATATCATTGCTATCTCTAATTTGACAATTGGATATATGCAACGTGATTAGGTCTATATATAGGTAATGCTAATATTATTTGGATTAATATGTATAATCTAAAAATAATAATGTGGATATGATATTAAATCACTGTTGTATCTGATGACTTTAGGAATTATGCAAAGTTAACATATTCCAATTTGCAGATATTCATAGAGATCTCTGCTCTTCCTGAAGTATTGATATAAGCTATACAATGAACCTCCCTCTGATAATAGCAATGATGTTATATAGTTTTGTGTCTGATATGTTGATATAACCATGAAATTATGAATATGAGGCTCTACTTGATATGGGAATATCATAGTACAAGCATGAAATATCCAAGTTGTGCTTTTGGCGTTGAAATACAAGCATGACAAGACTTCACAAATAGAATGAATTGGAAACTTAAGACAGATCATGTAATGCAATGAACCTTTGGAAATACAAAATAAGAAACTAAGTGTTGATATTAAAGGGCATACATACTAGTGACAATAATTACCCTCGCATCATTTCTTCTCATTGCCTCATCATACTTTTCCCCAAGTGCACCAAGGAATGCAAAGAAATGAGATAAACAAATCACAAGCATATAGCGATGTTAGAATAGTAAAAGAATACTTTGACATAAGAAAAAAACTACACAATATTAAAACATGACATTGTGCTTTAAAAACTAGAAAGGTAATAATATGAGACCATTCATTAATTAGTTGTTTAAATTTTCATTAGTTGAGAATTGATAGTCATTGTCAAAAGGACAAGAAACTCATCAATGTCCTCATCATTCTGATGGTTTAATGTCTAAAGGATATTGACATATACAAACAAATTAGTGTTTATAGATGGATTGACAATGAACAAAGAAGTTTCAAAAAATAGTGATGTGTACACTATCAAAGAACATTGTGGTATTCACAATCAAAGAAAAAAGATGTGCTCAAGGTTATAAAATAGTGATTTGTTTTAGAATGTGAAGAGTGTAGTAAGAACAGTACTAAGTAATGTTGCAATAACAATGAATGTAGGACAAAGATGTAATGGAAGTGAAAAAATAGTGATTGTTCAAGGGTTTTTCTATACAAAGTCAATGGTGAACAAACATTGATACAAAACAATGAAATGATAGGATCCATGAGGAAGATGAGTTGTTCACCATTCTTGATGTAGCAAAGTCAACAAGATCGGTTGAAGGCCATAAAAAAATTTAGTCACAATTATCTAGGAACTATGTTAAAGCACTATCCCAAGAAATGATGAACGCGTGATTTCAAGAACAAAGATGGAGTCTTTGTTTTGACAGAGGGGTCATGTTTTAGAGAGGGATGAAAAGAACCATAATACAAAGGTATGATTTTATTATTTTGTCATCATGAATATATAGCATGGTGAGTTTGTAAATGATTGTCATAAAGAGCAAAAAGATACCTAATAGGAACACAGTAAAGTATCATATGGGGAAAATTAGAGGCCAAAAGGACATCAAGTGACAATCACAAGAACCTTATTGCAAAAATAATGGTCAAGTGGGCTTAAACATAGTGTTTCTATAATGCACTAGAAATACATAACAATGATTAGTAAAGTGTGCAAAAAACTAGTGATAGAGTGTCAATATGCATAAAGGTCATAATAGTAATAAATGTTTATAACAGTGCTTTTAATAATGCTCCAAACATTGAGAATGCAAGATACCTATAACAATGAACTTCATTTTGACTTGCTAATTGGCTGTCACTAGTAACTCTAAGCTTATCTTTAAAGTTTGAGCTTCACTTGGTTTCAAGAATAGTTTAATATTATCTACTTAACACGGCCAGCCACATGAAGGTGTAAGCTCATTTGGCCCCTCCCCCCCCCTAAAATCACTCTAAATTCTCCATTAACATCTAATAACATTCATTCATCCATTTTTGAAATATAACATTCAATCATTATAATCACATGATAACATTCATTAACACATAAAATTCATTAACACACAACATTCATGAATAATTCATTAACACATAATATTTATTAACACACAACATTCATGAATAATTCATTAACACATCATTCATCAACATTACTAGTACAAAATTACATCCATTAAGACAACATTCTTTCATTACCAAAAAATGTTAATTATAATCATTTCTTTTTGGGTTTCTTGCTATTTTTTTTCATGTAATTTCTAAGAGGAAGATCAATGTCCTCATCATTCCCCTCCTCTACTAATTCTAATGGAAATGCATGTATCCTCCTCATCTGTTTAGGAACAGAAGGCCACTATGCCAAAGGGGGGTCTGCTGCAATAACAACTACATCATGAGTTAAATTCACACATAATTAATTTAAAAGAACAAAACATAGATTTTCTTTACCTGAATGTGCCACATGATCTACATGGTGATCATTGTGAACATCCTCCGGCACTCGTTCAGCATGACATTTTGTATCCTCTAAAATATACACAAAATAGGTTACACCAAGTTCAATTTAAGATGTTAAAATTGTATTAATAATTACATAATTAATTTTAAATAGAAAATGAGCACCTCCATTGACACTACGATCCACATTAGGGGCTTCATCATGTAGGGTATGATCTATGTTATGATTAAGAGGCTGCATTGCAATATCATGCACATTATTATCAAATAGATTGTTGCTCAAGTATTTGATTTATAATATATTTTTTGGCATATTTACCTATTCACATGATCCAAGAGACTCTTGGGTTGGGCCAATGGATGCTTGGTATAGGCATGTTCAGCCACAACTTGATAGCCTTCCTTGAAGGAAACTTTTTTGTGTTCTATCATGGCCTCTAAATTAAATTTAGAGCCCTGCATTTTTTTATTAAACAAAATTATTTACATTTTATAAATATTTTTTCTCTACAATTCATTTACTACTACTTACAATTCATGCTTTAATTTTGGAATATCCACTAGAGCCACATTTGTGCTGCCCAATCTTTTGCAGCCTGGCCTTTGTTGCCTTTGATGTGTCCTGCAACCTATGAAAAGTTTGAAATATCTTAGATGATATAGATATAAAGATCACTAATTAGTGCATTATTACATTGTACTAGTAGTTAATACTATTTCATACCTTCTTCTCTCATTTGTTGGTGTAATTCCTCTTTGAGCATCCCTTTTCTCCTTTGCATCCAAAATGAACTCATTCCAATCCCTCACTGGAATAAAGGGAGGACGCTCATACTTTGGGCTTTGGACGAGACTCCTTCTATAGAACTTAAGTGAGTACATAGATGTTGTCATTATGGAAACATATGATCCACATGAAGATCACATAGGTCAGAGAGAAAGTATAGCAGAGCGCATTGCAAATTTGTCTAAGTGTAAGACATTGTTTTCACCAATGCACCAGGATACAGTTTTTGTTTGCAATGTTGACTGGAGTAAGTTTAGTGCTTGCACACTTGAGCATAGAATCTATGATGACTAATGATGACCCATCTTAGAGAACAATTCATTATGGAATGTACGAAATTAGTTATGATAGTTTTACCGAAGACAGTGTTAAGACGACAGGACAGAATATGAAGGCAGAATTGGTAAAGAGTTAAGGGATTATTTTGTTTATCAAAATAATGACTTAACGATATAAAGGGATGACATCCTAGATGTTAAATCTTGGATAAAGATATATGGAAGCTGACCATGTAAAGTTATTATCCTTAATAACTTGTATATATGTAATATGTAATTGTAAGAAGAAGAAGAAGAGATATGTGGTAATATTGTAATGATATGATGCGAATGTAAGAGCAGCAAAAAACTATTAATGCAAGCAGCATAAGTTTATGGTGTAGGAGCACCCTTCTAAGGGCTCCCACTAATCATTTTGGTTGTGAAAAGAACTTCTTCAGTAAAGGTTGTAAGTACAATAAGAGTGTTTGACTCATTTGTGTGTGAAGGCCTAAGTAGAGGGCTTAGTTTTTATTGTGTAATTCCTTGCTTGGCTGTACAGTGACTTAGGACAGGTTGGTATCCTGAGGTCACTTCTTTTCAAGTAATTGATAAGTTTTAGTATAGAGGTTAGGAGAGTTGTTTTCATTAACCAAGCATGTAAAAGACCTTGGAAAGGTCTTAGGAGTGGAGTGAGCAAGAAAAATTGCTCTAAAAGTTGCTAGCAACTTTTCTTATTTTAAAGACTAAACTCACCTAGGAGGATCCTAACCATAACTAGGCTCTAATCCTAAGGGGAAGCCTATATTAGACTTGAAAAACCCTAATGTCAAGGCTGGCAATCAGTATGTATGATAAATGTACGGAAACAACAAACTGTGTATGCAAGAACAGTGTTTAACAGTCATTGTAATGGCTTGAAGTGTTGGAGTAGTGTGTTGCTATTGTTATCTTATGTTTGTGTGACTATATTGTGTTTGTTTTACTTCATTTATTAGTATCTAGATTAGGTTTTGATTTTTTAGTTTGTATTTCCTTAGTTTGACAAGTTTGACAGTCCACTGTTCAGTTTGAAGGGACTGATGAAGTAGGGCCTGTAGCTCCTATCCCCACCGTGGTCACTCCATGGAACTTTTGTATTAGGTAGTGTAGACCCTACCCTATATATATGTGCAAGTAGGGGCCCAGGATGTAGGTGCAAATAAGTGTTTGACAAAGCCGTGGGTGAGTTTAGTAGAACCCGACTAGGAGCAAGCAACAGTGCAAGAGCTCTAGCAAACAGTGGGAGGAGTTCAAAAGCATGCCCTTTGGAGGGAGTTAAGTTGCATGTATGAAGGTTAATTTTTGTGAAGGAGGGAGCTTGAAAAATCCTAAAGAGGTGCTTTTGTAGGCTATTTTTCTCTGTGACCTCTAAAAGCCCTAAAACCCTCATATTTGGTAGAAGTACAGTACAGACAGATGGAGGCCCAAGACCCAAAAAATATTTGAGGGTTATGCATGTGTAGTGAAGTCTCTTTTGAATAGGAATTTTGATTCCATGAAGTAAGAGGGCTATAGGTCCTATAAATCTGGACAGAGGGCTAATTGGGCTCTTCTAGTAGCCCTGATTTACAAAGGAACCTTGCAATCGGGTAACAACCCAACCTCCTTACCACTTTGGAGTTGATTTAAATTGTATAAAAACTCCCTGAAACTCATCAATTTACATGTCAGATCTTGGAAGGGTGTTTAAGCCCTAAAAGACCCTTATAGGCCAATGTAAGGGATGGTGCTTGGTAGAAGTTTTTGGAAAGGAGCAAGATCATGTAGCTACACTTGGTGGTTAGGTTAGGCTAGGTTAGGGGATTATTGAATGGAAAGGAGTCTTATAGACCATATAAGGTGTTAGGAGAACACTTGGATCCTAGAGAGGATTAGAGGCATAGACTAGCTAGTCTATCCTAGCCTCCCCATCAAATTGGTATCAGAGCCTCTTAAGGCTTGGGAAGTGAATAGTGGATGTTTCAACCATCAAAAGAATCAGTTGGATCATCACACAAGCATAAAATGGTGACTAATGCAAAGCTTGCTAAGAAGGTGGAATATTAGGAGGAATCTAATAGACTCATGTAGGAAAGATTGATGCAAATGGAGCAACTCTTGGATGATGTCCAAGCAAAATTAGATAAGGTGAAAGACAAGATGGAGGAGTAGGATGCCAAAGGGAAAGAGAAAACCATTGATGATGATGTACCTACACCTGATCCTCCAACTCAATATGAGCAATTTCTTAAAGCCCTAAGGGCTATCACAAGCAAGGCACTTGAAGGTGTCCCATTACTGACTGGTAGGATGGATACAGAGCTTGTGATGCAATGGATTGAAGGCATGGAGAATCAGTTCAAATGTGAAGAGATATCAGAGGCATAGAAGGTCAAAGTGGCCAAGTCTAGGTTGAGAGGAGAAGCTTTAACCTGGTGGAACTACTTGAAAGGTGAAAGAGAGAAAGAGGGAAAGAACCCAATCTCTAATTGGAAAGAAATGGTCAATAAAGTGAAGGAAGCATACCTACTAGAAAATTATAAAATCTAGAAGCATAGGAAGAGATTGAATCTCAGACAAAAGGAGATAGATGTAGCCACCTACACTGAAGAGTTCCACAAGTTGAGCTTGAGATCCAAGATCAAAGAAGAAGAAAGCATTAAAGTGGCAAGGTATCTAAGTGGTTTGAAATGGAGCATAGCAGAGGAAATGAGTTTGTTTACTCCCACCATAGTACTTGGATATCAGCATATGGCACAAAATCTTGAAGAGAAACAAAGAAGAAAGCAAAAACCTAACTCCAAGAACATGGGAACAGGTAGAGACTCTAGAGGGGGTCAAAGAGGAGGTTCTAGTAGAGGTGGTGACTCAAGAAGCCAAGGAGAGAGCATAATCTTGGAAAAAAGTTCATAAATTAGTACAAGAGGATCTTTTGGTAGAGGAAGAGGTTCTCAAGGGAATAGAGGAAGAGGTGTAGGAAGAGGTAGCTCCTACTTTGCCACTATGAAGTGCTATTAGTGTGGATAGCTTGGACACCCTACCTATAGGTGTCCTGATAAACCATCAGCCTCAAATAATGAGAAGAGGGTAGCCTATACCCAAGAAGACAACAACAACTCATGCACTAATGAAGTCAGCAAGTTAGAATAAAAAATGGGTGAGAACTTGATATTCAGGAGAGTACTCATAAGGCAGCCCAATCAAGGTGAACCAAAGCAAAGGAGGGCTCTTTTTAGAATCAGGTCCAAGATATAAGGCAATTTTTGCAAGGTTATTGTGGATTCAGGGTCCACTAATAACATTATAGTAGAGGAAGCAACAAAGAAGCTTAAACTCACAAAGGTTCCCTATGCAAATCCATACAAGGTGACTTGGATGAACCAGAAGCAAAGTGTGCTAGTTAATGAGCAAACATGGGTAGAGTTTTCCATTGGAGGCTATAAAGACAAAGTACTTTGTGATGTCTTTCCCATGGATGCATGCCATATTCTATTGGGAAGACCTTGGCAATTTGATATGAAGGTGATCTATGATGGAGAGGAAAACTCCATTTCTTTCAAGAAGGATGGGAGGACTTTCAAAATTCAGTGCTTAATAGAGAATGAAGAGGGAACTTATAAGACACCTAGTGTGTTTCTTAGAAGTGGTAAAGAGTTCCTACAAGAATTTCATGATGAGGGGACCATAGGATGTGCTATCATGGTGAAGCCAAAGGAGGAAGACAAGAAGTTGTAGGTAGAAACACCATTGGAAGTGCAGAAAATGCTAAAAGAATTTAGAGATATATTGAGTGATGGAACCCCTACAACACTACCTTCAAGAAGGACCATAAGTCATCAAATGGACTTTGTACCTGGTGCATCTCTACCTAACAAAGCAGCCTACAAGCTTACCCTAGATCAAAACAAGGAAGTAGCAAGACAAGTGCAAGAGCTATTGGATCAAGGGCTGATCAAGAAGAGTATTAGTCCATGTGCAGTCCCAGTGGTCTTAGTATCCAAGAAAGGAGGAAAATGGAGACTTTGCATAGACTCAAGGGCTATCAATAGGATCACTATCAGCAATAGGTTCCCAATTCCAAGAATAGAAGATTTGATGGATTGCTTAGGTGGTGCTATGTACTTCACTAAGCTGGATTTAAAGAGTGGGTATCACCAAATCAGAATCAAGGAGGGTGATGAGTGGATGTGAGGTCCACTTTCGGCCCACATAGTGATCCTATGTTATTCATATTAGCTATCTTTTTTGATTATGTTTCTTTCAGAGACACTTGGACTTTGTCGACTACTGTTATATTATGTTTGACTTGATGGACTGTTCTTTTGATGATTCTGCATATGGGATCCATGATGTGTAGATTTGGTTTATGTTTTTATATGATGTTTTGTGAACCTGATGGTCTAGATGATATTTAAATTACGTTATGTAATTTCATTTGAAATGTGCAATCAAATCATGAATATTATATGCAATTGACGTATGAGTTGAATTATGTAATTTAATGATTAAATTTCGCTATATCATATATGTTTATTTTAATGGTTTTCTTCCTTGAATTACTGATGCTGCATTTAGGTATTGCAGGTGGAAGGACCATGGAAACACATTCGGGGAAAACACATTGAACATAGGGTAACCAGTTATACCAAGGCCCCGTCTATTTAGAGACCTGAGGCCTCGTTGTTAAGTAATTTATTTCGTAACAGTAATTTGAATGTTTGTATGTTATGTGTTGTTATTCTGGATGTACCTTTCATGAAATGTTATTTTGTTAAGTGTCGCTTGACACCTATGTTCAATGTTATTAAGGTACATCATGTGTTGTGTGAGAGCACTTGCTAGGAGTTATAGGGATATCTTAGCACACCTTTCTGCCATAGGAATCTTTATGCAGTCTCATTCCCCATTTCTGATGTTATTTCTCGACATGGGTTTAGAGGGTTAATAATGGCCTTAGGAGATAGTTTTATGCTTAATTTGTTAACCCATTCCATGTATCCATGGGTTAGGGGTATTTTCACCTCTTTAGAAGCCTAAAAGTGACTTTAGGACCCTTTTAAAAATTCATTTTCCTTCTTGAGCGAAAATTGCAACTTGCATGTTGGAACCTCATTTATGAGGTTAGGTGTAGAAGCCCTATTTAGAGGAAATTTTGGCTTAGGGTGATTCATTCACCCATTCTCTATTTTTAGAGAGCTTTCAGAAAGTTAGAGGAGAAAAGGCTTGAAGCTTGGATTAGGGCTCAACAACATTCTACCATAGCTTGGATTTGAGGTAGGAATTCATGTGCTCTCTCTGTTTGTTTGAGATGTTTGTTATTATGATCATGTTCTTGGCTCCCCATGGTTGGTCATGGTGGAGGTTTGTTTTGTTTAGTGTTGTGTTTTAGCTCCCCATGGTTGGTCATGGTGAGAGCAAGCTTGCATATGTGTTTATCTTGTAATTGAATTTTTTGGGTTGTTTACTCTTAGATTCTCTCACCCTTGGGAGGGAAGAGAAATCAAGAGGGGGTGTGGAAATGGAGGCAACTCCATGTGTAGAGTCTCCTCCATGTGTGGGGGAAGGATGAACCTTGGGTGAGTGATTTTCCCCAAGAGACCTTGCATGTAGCCTTTGTGGCAATGGGGGTATAAGGAGGGAAAATTGGCCTTGTGTGCCTTGTATGTATTTGAGAAATATGGGTCCATGTGTGGCCTTGTATATTATGCAATGGTAATCTCCATGGTTTTGTCTACCACACCCTACAAAGGAAATTCATGGGAATTCCTTAGTTTACTTCTTGAGGGAATTTGGGAATTTTGTCCATGTTTGTTAAATCATGTTGTGATTGTGTGTATATGTTTGTAACCTGTTCAATGTGTTCTCCCCAAGCTCGGGGGTGGTCTCATGAGAGACCTTGGATGGGAGGTGAGCTCCCATGGTCTTTTCCTTGTTTTGTTTGCAATTGTAGATTTTGAAGTATGGATGCATGATGATAAAGAAGATAAAGACTTTTGCTTTGATGTGTTTAAATGAGGAATTCACTCTATGTTTGAAAGAGGAATTCACTCCATATTTTGATTTATCCTTGTAAATTTTGAATCATGTATTCAATCTCCCTTTGGAGCTCTTGTATATTGTATTTAGAAAGAAAAAAACATGTTGCTATATTGATCTATCATTGCCAAATTTATGTTTTAGAAGATGCTTTCATTATGAAATTCATGTAAAGAAAAGCAAGTTTCATTTTGAATGTTGTTTTGAAACCTAGGATGAAGTAAGATTCAAATGGAAATATGGATAATGGAAAGTTTATGTAAATTCATATTAGGGAAAGTTGAATATTTGCTTGTCTCTTAAAAAACCTTAAATCTCTCTTTGCCATTGAATTTACTCTCTAAATTATTGCAATAAGATCACTAAGTTGATTGAATCTATATTGATATGTTATCAACACTTATTTGAATGAACTAAGAAGATTGTAGATGATTCAATTGACTAGATCAATGCTATAAACTTTGAAATTATGCTTTGAAACCACTCCTTAGATTTATGAAAATGTCTAGTAACAACTATGAAAACTATGAGCATTCTAGTCTTTTAGAAGAGACCTTATTTGATTATCATATAAACTATGACAATCTTTGTTGAAATACTATCAAATTGCCATATCTTAAACTCTTCATTTCAATCTAGGAATCATTAAATCTTCAATGCTATGCTCTAATGAGTTTCAAAAAAAAATGAACTAGAAGAGTTAAAATGAAGAAATAACTCTACCCAAAAATTTTAAAAAGAGCAAATAGCTCTCTGGATTTTGTATGGGAAAGAATTCCCATACAAAATTTCAACCACAGTCATATTTTAATATTAAAACTTGCCACCTTTTTGCCAAGCAATAAAATATAAATAAAACATTCAAAATATCTTAAGCTCACCTTTTTGAAAGCCTTTCCCCTAGGCGCAGGTGGATGAAGGCTAAGACTTAGTCTTTAATCCCAAACCTTTTCATGGATGGGATGTTGTACTAGGTGACACCTCAGCAAGCTTATTGGTTAGCTTTTTAAAGCTTTGTCTTCAAGGACTCACGCAGCTTTTGGAGGAGTAAAACTTGTTTAAAAGTTTCTTTATTATGTATCTTGCAAAGGGTAGGTGGGCTGTCAAGTCTTGGAATTGTTTAAACCTTCTTCCAAAATACACATCATCACTTCCTTGTTTTGCGCCCCCCTTGCTTTATGAAATTCAAACTTCTCATGGCACGTGGGTGAGGGAGTATAGAAGGAAGAGATGGTAGTTATTAAGGAGGTTGGGGTAGTTGTTAGTTTTAGGATATTTTAGGAGATTGTTTTTGATAGGTTGTTTAGTAGGATAGATAGTTTAGCTAGTAGATATAGAAGATGGATAAATTTAGTTAGTTTGATAGAATGTTTTAGTTTTTTGTTAAGGTATTTTAGAAAGTAGTTAGTTTAGTAGTTTAATAAGTTTTTTAGTTAAGGTGTTTTTTTTTGTTATTTTTGCATATAAGGGTTATTATTATTAATTTAAAAAGAAGTTAAGTTGCTTTGTAATTTTCATTTATTAATTTGTTAATATTTTATAATTATTAATTAATATTATATTTAAATAATAAATAAATATAATTAATGATAAAGACTTATAGATGTTTCTTTCTAATTTAATAATAAGTTGGATGGATCAAATCTTATATATTCTATATTTCATATCAAACCGATTAAACTCCATGAGTAGTTGGTCTTAACTTATACATTAGTATTTTGAGTGACCTTCTTATAGAATAACGTAAACAATAGACATCCATGTTCTCTTAGTCAACTTTATCACTTTTAAAAAATTTGTTGGTTGTGTTTTGTCCCAACTTTTGGGCATCACAGTGGAAGACCACTTTTAAAACCATAGATGGATTGTATGAATGGCTTGTAATGATATTTGGGCTTACTAATGCCCCAAGAACCTTCATGAGGTTAATGAATGAGGTCTTGAAGGACTTCACAGGCAGATTTGTAGTGGTATACTTAGATGATATACTCATCTATAGAAAAACAAAAGCAAAGCATCTAGAGCACTTAAGGTTAGTTATGAAGAAGTATATGAAGAGAAATTAGCTATCAACCTAGAAAAGTGTGAGTTAATGTAGCAAGAACTAGTTTATTTGGGCTTTGTAGTGTCCAAGGGTAATCTGAAAATGGACCCAAGTAAGGTGGAGGCAATCTTGAATTGGCCTGCCCCTAAAATAGGGACTGAAGTTAGAAGTTTTTATGGCTTGGCACAATTTTATAGAAAGTTTGTGAGGAACTTCAGTGGGATATGTCCACCAGTGCTTGATACCATCAAAGGAGGACTCAAAACAAAGTTCAAATGGACTGAGGCAACTGAGAAAGCATTCCAAACATTGAAGCAAGAGGTAGCTACCAAACCAATTCTACTCTTACCTACATTTGATAAGTTGTTCACCATTCAATGTGATGTAAGTGGTGTAGTAGTAGGGGGTGTATTGAGTCAAGAAGGAAGGCCTATGGAATTCTTTAGTGAAAAACTCAATGAGGCAAAGAAGAAGTATTCAGCTTATGACTTGGAGTTGTATGCATAAATACAATCTCTCAAGAAGTGGAGGCATTACCTTTTGCCAAAAGAATTTGTGGTGTTTACTAATAATCAGGCTTTAAGCTACATAAACACTTAGGAGAAGCTTATTAATAGGCACTTGAAGTGGATGGAGTATCTCCAATCCTTTACCTTCACAATCAAGCATAAGAAAGGGCAGCTCAACATGGTAGCAGATGCCTTGAGTAGGAAGTTATTGACTATCCAAGAGGTACAACTACAAAGCATTGGAATAGCAAGTTTTAAAGACTTATATGAGGAGGATGAAGACTTCTCACAAGCCTACAAGGTGTGCCTAGAGTTTGAGAACCATTTTCATGGTGAGTTTGTAGATTACACCCTTCAAAATGGATTATTGTTTAAAGGCAATCAACTTTGTGTACCTAGAGGATCCATGAGGGAAAATCTGATTCAAGAGAAGCATAATGGTAGTCTAAGAGGACATTTTGGTATAAACAAGACATTGGAGTTAGTTTAGAGATACTACTTTTGGCCTAAGCTAGAAAGGGATGTCAGGAGGTATGTAGAGCAATGTGGAGTATGTTAAAGAGCTAAAGGAGGTTCAAGCAATGCAGGACTCTATCAACCTCTACCAGTTCCAAATAGGCCTTGGGAGTGTGTAAGTATGGACTTTGTGGTTGGACTCCCTAAAACCAAATTAGATATGGATAACGCTATGTTATTGTTGATAGGTTCTCTAAGATGAGTCATTTCATTCCATGTAGAACTAATCATCATGCAAGCTATGTAGCACATCTCTTCTTTAAGGAGATAGTTAGGATCCATGGACTCCCTTTGAGCATTATGTCAGATAGGGATAGAAAGTTCATGGGCCATTTTTGGCAAACCTTATGGAAAAGGTTAGGAACTAATATCTCTTTCAGTTTAGCATACCATCCTCAAACTGATGGTCAAACTGAAGTCATAAATAGGGTGCTTGGC
This sequence comes from Chamaecyparis obtusa, assembly GCA_027943335.1. Taxonomy (NCBI): domain Eukaryota; kingdom Viridiplantae; phylum Streptophyta; class Pinopsida; order Cupressales; family Cupressaceae; genus Chamaecyparis; species Chamaecyparis obtusa. Next base: position 695,033 of record BSBK01000357.1, read on the forward strand.
AACTTGCTAAGCTTTTTGATAAAGGAGTATGGGCAGACTTGGGATCTTGTGATATCTCAAGCTGAATATGCTTACAATGATAGTGTAAACAGGACCATAGGAAGAAGTCCTTTTGAGATAATCTATGGAAGACACCCTAGAGGAGTGTGTGAGTTGAGAGACTTAGGTTCTATGGAGTTGAAGAGTGGACAAGCTAAAGATTTCACTCAAACTATCAAGGAGGTTCAAGAGCAAGTGAAGAAAACCATTTTGGAGTCTACTCAAAGACTTAAGGCTAGAGTGGATGAAAAGAGGAAAGAAGTGTAGTTTTAGATTGGGGACTATGTCATGTGATGAGAGCCAATTATAACCTATTTAATGCCCTATTCTAATCCATCTTATGCACTTTCCTACTTACTTCTTCATTCCATTTCTATCCTATTTCATTCCATTTTAACATTATAACGTTGCATATAATTTAATATAAATAAGTAGTGTTTAATATTGTTTTGGGATTAAAATATGGAAAATTCATTGTTGATTGCATTTTACTAATCTTTATTATTGCAGCATGTTTATTTGTGGCATAGATCTTCCTGTCACCTGTCAGTTGGGACTGCAACTTCTTGTCGCCTGCTAGTCGGGACTGCAACTTCCTGTCACCTGCCAGTTGGGACTGCAACTTCCTATCACATTTGGACGTGAGCTATTATTCTTCTAGAATAAAATTTCTACTGCTAGAATCTCATTTGAGACTGTCACCTTCCCCATTTCTCAAAAGTTATAACAAATTTCTTTCTTCCTTATGGACAATGATGAAGGGCTTATATGGATCATTCCATTATTTAGTTTTCCAGTTGTGCATAGAATCTTTATGTGTGGCTGCTGTGAGAAATTGACAAGAAATATCTCATAGTTGAGATACATTTTTCACTATCATGAGAATGGAATAACCAATGATCAGTTTAATCCCCAAATTTATCTTATGTTGTAACCATAATCTGTTCCACGGTTTATGTGAGCTATTTGGCTGTAGGTCAAATATAGACCACGTCATTTTATTCCATTATCACCACCTTCAGTTATATATAGCAGCCCAGGTAGAGAGTCTGGGGAATAAGACTTTGATCAGAAATATAGTACCGTGTATGATTGAAATAGTTTAAGAGAACCATTTGAATTTCATCACTCAGCAAACTAAGGAGGAAGGGCCCACTCTGAAGAATACTAGTGATTTCAGTAGCTTACATTTGGTTTGTTTGAGTTTGTTAATAGAATAAGATTTTCCTTCATTTCAATAATTAGTTTTCATAAATAGTTTTGCAGGAAGATTAATATCATAGCTAGGTAAGAAAGATTATCATGTTCTCATTACAGATTATTAATAATGACCAGCATATTTTGAATTTGCTATCATATTAAGAGACAAATCAATATAGCAGTATCAGATTCATATTAGTAAACTATTATATTAGATTAGTTATATGCCTGGTATTGAAATTATTTCCTCTAGATTAGTTGAATTTGTGAATTACTACATTTGTTATTATTGTTATTTCTTAAATGTTTATTTCTATTTTTATTGTTCCTGTCGCTAGGAAGTGACAGTTCCTGTCGCCAGAATTATTTTAGTTTGCTACAAATTTATTCTTGTGTGTTCTAGATGCATTCATAATCCCTCATCTCATAATCGACATCCCTTGATGGCATACTGCTCGGACACCTTTCGCAAGCTTACGTTCTCAGATTGACACGTATAGACCAGCCGAACTTCATCATTAAATTATTAATTCTTTTGTTATTATTTGCCCCAGTGTTGGCCTATCATTTTGGCGCTGTTGCCAAGGAAAGGTGTCAAAGGAATGTTAGATTTTTTATTTGAGTTAGGAACAATGCATTAGGATGAAAGCTTTTGCAATTGCTAGCCTTGCTTAAGTAACTAATCTTAATTTGTGTTGCTTAAATCATATAGATGCATTGCTTTAGAGTTTTGTTTTAGTGTTTGCAAGTAGGCATTAGAAATTAGATTCATTAGTTGCTTTATAAATTAGATTCAATTTTATATTATCATTACTTGTTGTGAGCTATTGGTAAAGAAGCTATTTTGAAGAAAAATGTTTAAAATGATGCATTTTCAAGGTTGTTCAAATACATCAATTTTGGTTAAAAATGTTTCAAAAATGAAAGATTTGAAGGGAACACAAGAGGCAAGGGGCGTTGCCCCTTGACCCCACTGGTGGCTGCAGACCCCAGACCCCCACCTTCAAATTTAAAAATAAAAGAAGAACTTGGTGGGGAAAATATGCCGACCAAAGGTGATGTTTTAATACCCTCTCTACCTAATGAATGCATCTTAAATGATCTTGATCTTCCATTATCACAGGTATGCAAGAATTCTATCTCTATGTTTGAACATGAGCAAATCATTGATGAATTCTTAGAGAAATGTGATTTTGACGATGAAAATTTAACCGCTTGTTCTAATTGCGATAGGAAAGATGACCAATGCCTATGCCTAAACAACCAAGAGCATATTATACATGAAGTACAAGATATCTGTGAACCTTTCCATGATAAGGATGAAAGAGAACAATTCTTCCTTGTACCTGGTACTCCATTTCAAATACCAACCCAAGAAGATCAAGGTATGCATTATGTTGGTAACATATATTGTCACTCTGTTTCATTACAAAGCCAACACATTTCTTCAAAACATACGTCTCCATCTAGCATACACAATGAATGTAATCATGCATGCTCACAACAACCCATATATCTCTCTTATATTCCACCATATCCATCCTTACCATCTTTATTCCATCCTTCCTCCTTATTCCCATCTACTTTATCCACTTCATTCTTCTTACCATATTCATTATCCCATTCACATTGCACTCCACCTTATCCACCAAAGGCAACTATATTGCCTCATACAACACTTCATAATAAGGTGATTAATAGTACATATAAACTTTCATGGATCCCTTTCCCATCTAATGATGTGCTTGAAATTGACAAATCAACATTGGAATATATTGATGTACTTAAGGAATGGGATTTTGGTTTAATTAAATTAGAAGAACAATATTATTTATTGTATTATAATCAACTTTGTTCTTCTTTTCTACTTAGTGATTTCCAAATACCTACAAATGAGCCCATACTTCGAATTGCATCAATTTTAATCGATGGACTCATGAGTATGTGTGTTAATATCAATCATGCACTAAGTAATTCTAAGCCATATGAATTCCATGTTTCCCAAACATGCTACGAGATCCTCCAAGATCTATATTTTATTTTTGTACTTATACATATTGATATTTGGAGGCCTATGGTTAAAATATGCATCCCTCACACACTTGTTGATTTAGGACCAATAATTGATTAAGCACGACCATATGGGATTCTATGCATTAATGACCAAACAACAACTATTATAATTGGATGAGTATTATTTGTCATTGCTAAATCTTTCCATTGTCCTAAGATAACCAAGTTAACTATGGATGATTCATTTAATAAGGACCAAGGCATTTCCATCTATACATTTTCATTCTTGGTTCTTGTATCTTACGATGATCATTCATTGATAACAAGTATTAAATCCATTTCTTGATTCCTTGGATAATTCAAATTCCCTATGTTTTTATAACCGACAATTCATTTGGGAATCCATCCATTGAATTATTGAAATATTTGATTTAATAAGACTCACAAAATTCTAAAGATGTGTTACTCTCTGTGGGTTACCTAATTTGTTTGGTTATCCCAATGATTTTGTGACCTTGTAGCATGAAGTTAAGTTGGGGGGAATCCCTCCAAATTTGTGGTGCTAGGATGATTTCCAATCAAGATTCATTGATTGTTTCATTTTTTTGTAAACTTCACCATGTGACATCTGAACAATTCAAGGTATGTACTTTTATGTTGATTGCCATTGGTATAATCATAGTAATCACACTCTTTTGTTTTTATCAAGTATTTATTTATATTAATGACTTTACCTACCATTTGTATACATGTATTACTCATTTCATGGTAGGGTTATTAATTGGATTAAGTTTCTTTACTATATTTGATATGCTTGGTTTCAAGAATATGGTTACAAGTCTATTGTTCTGGTGAGGTGCAAAACCAATTGATGATGCTTCTCTACACAAGCATTGCAAAACACACTATGTTAGCTTTGTTAACATTATGTGGGCTTGCTAGCTCTTCGGTGCATGTCCGTTTCACTTGTGCTTCACTATTCAGGATCACATGCAAATTTTGGCATAAGGTGTTCCCCACCTTGAACTAAGATTTATTTTCCTTTATGATTTATCACATGGTGGAAAATATGTAACTTGGTCTTTGAGATTCATGATTATTTACAGCTACACATCTAGAAAGACTTGGAAGACATTGCAGATCATCACACTCCTTCTTTGAGTTGTGTCTCCTCCTCTCTAAAGTTCTATGGCCACATTGGAGACTATCATTGGTGATCCAGTTTTGTCATTATCAGAGCACTATGTCATATGAGTATCATCATCCTTGTGAGTACTTCTTTCATCCAAGTATGCTAGTATGTGTTCCCAATCTCTACAAGGCACTTCTAAATTTAGTAGTGTGAGATACATAGATCAAGGTTGCTTTCGCAGTGTTTCAGTATTCCCAAGTTTGGTGGAGATTATTTTTAGTCATCATTTCAAGTTTCAACAAAGCCTTCTATGTGGTCATGGACAAAAGTCAAGTTTTGGATGGTATCATTTTTCCATCATCCATGTCAGGATTTTTGGATCTTTGGTCATTCTATGCAATTATTGAAAAAGAAAAAATGAAAAAAAAAAGGAAAGAAAAGAAGAAAAAATGCACTAAAAGATCCAACAATGAAAACCTTCGGGCATTGTTGGCCAGTTAATATCTGAAAACTGATTTCCAGCGGATGTTAACTGCAAAATAAATTCTTAGTGGTGAAAACTATTTTTATAGCGCCATTAAGCGGTGAGTGATTGAAAATTGGCTTGCCAGCGGTCACTTGTCGTTATCAAAATTTGAAAAAAATGAAAGAAAAATGAAAAAGAAAAAAAAAATATTGAAAAAAAAATGAACAAAATGCAATAATTGGTGTTCTTGGTTTTTCTACTAATCATTCTTTTCAGGAACACTCAATGGATTTTGTGGTTCTTTAGCTCTTGGGACCTCCTGTCACTCCCTCTTGAATTTCTTCTTTAGCATGGTCATCAACACTTTGATCACCTATAGTATGTGCTACCTGCTCAATTGAGGTGGTTTAGTGGAATGTGCTACCCACTATTTGTTCTACATTGCTTTCAGTTTGATGATGGTGGTCCCTCAGATTGCCTTCTTGGTCCCAATTTTCTGGTTCCTTCCAGTGGTCTTCTCTTCGATGCTTTTAGTTAGATGGTGGTCTTTTGTGGTGTTGCAGTACAGTTTTTGATGCCTATCTTCCTTCATTATTGATGATTCATCCATTTTGGTGGTCCTGGTTGCTGAATTACTCTATGTTCCAACCTTGGTCTCTCTACACATGCATGTTGGTAAAACAATCAATTTTGTTTTTCCTTATTTTATCTCTTAACTTTATTTGTATTACTTATTATGTTGATCAATATGCAACAACCCTCCCTATCCTCTCCTTGTTTCCCATGGACGGTCAACCTTTCAGTTGGGGGGAGGAATGTCATCCTATTATCTTTAATCTATCACCCTTAATAATTCCATCCCATTATCCATTATATTCATCATACAAAGCCTTTGTTTTTTCCCTCATCTCTCCTATCTCACCCATTTAAACTCTTCTTGTGCAAATTGAGATAAAATTCCCCTATATGCAACCTTTTGAACCATGATGCTATAAAAAAATGAAAGGAAAGAAAAAGAAAAGAGAAAAGAGAAACAACTCATGAAACGTTGAAAGAGATATCCCTATTGAAAAAAAAAATAACAAAGCTTGTCATGTGGAGCAGTGAAAGGGATTTGTGTTTATGAGTTATCATGGTTCAGGGTGGAGACAAAGCTAAAAACCATAAACCTAAAGTGCTTCCAGTTAAAAATAAAGACCTCATGATCATAATGATTGCACGAGGATGTGCAATAAGCTAAGTTGGGGGGAATGATGAGAGCCAATTATAACCTATTTAATGCCCTATTCTAATCCATCTTATGCACTTTCCTACTTACTTCTTCATTCCATTTCTATCCTATTTCATTCCATTTTAACATTATAACGTTGCATATAGTTTAATATAAATAAGTCATGTTTAATATTGTTTTGGGATTAAAATATGGAAAATTCATTGTTGATTGCATTTTACTAATCTTTATTATTGCAGCATGTTTATTTGTGGCATAGATCTTCCTGTCACCTGTCAGTTGGGACTGCAACTTCCTGTCGCCTGCCAGTCGGGACTGCAACTTCCTGTCGCCTGCCAGTTAGGACTGCAACTTCCTATCACATTTGGACGTGAGCTATTATTCTTCTAGAATAAAATTTCTACTGCTAGAATCTCATTTGAGACTGTCACCTTCCCCATTTCTCAAAAGTTATAACAGATTTCTTTCTTCCTTATGGACAACGATGAAGGGCTTATATGGATCATTCCATTATTTAGTTTTCTAGTTGTGCATAGAATCTTTATGTGTGGCTTCTATGATAAATTGACAAGAAATATCTCATAGTTGAGATACATTTTTCACTATCATGAGAATGGAATAACCAATGATCAGTTTAATCCCCAAATTTATCTTATGTTGTAACCATAATCTGTTCCACGGTTTATGTGAGCTATTTGGCTGTAGGTCAAATATAGACCACGTCATTTTATTCCATTATCACCACCTTCAGTTATATATAGCAGCCCAGGTAGAGAGTCTGGGGAATAAGACTTTGATCAGAAATATAGTACCATGTATGATTGAAACAGTTTAAGAGAACCATTTGAATTTCATCACTCAGCAAACTAAGGAGGAAGGGCCCACTCTGAAGAATGCTGGTGATTTTAGTAGCTTACATTTGGTTTGTTTGAGTTTGTTAATAGAATAAGATTTTCCTTCATTTCAATAATTAGTTTTCATAAATGGTTTTGCAGGCAGATTAATATCATAGCTGGGTAAGAAAGATTATCATGTTCTCATTATAGATTATTAATAATGACCAGCATATTTTGAATTTGCTATCATATTAAGAGACAAATCAATATAGCAGTATCAGATTCATATTAGTAAACTATTATATTAGATTAGTTATATGCCTGGTATTGAAATTATTTCCTCTAGATTAGTTGAATTTGTGAATTACTACATTTGTTATTATTGTTATTTCTTAAATGTTTATTTCTATTTTTGCTGTTCCTGTTGCCAGGAAGTGACAGTTCCTGTCGCCAGAATTATTTTAGTTTGCTACAAATTTATTCTTGTGTGTTCTAGATGCATTCATAATCCCTCATCTCATAATCGACATCCCTTGATGGCATACTGCTCGGACACCTTTCACAAGCTTACGCTCTCGGATTGACATGTATAGACCAGCTGAACTTCATCATTAAATTATTAATTCTTTTGTTATTATTTGCCCCAGTGTTGGCCTATCATCATGGTCCATCTTAGCAAAGCAAGAATGTAGAAGGGCATGCCCACTAAGCTACAGATGCAAGATTCTAGCCAAATATGGATAGAATGCCTACAAAGTGGACTTGCCATCAGACTTAGCCATCTCACTGATGTTTAATGTTGCAGACCTGATCAGATTTAAAGGAGATATTAGTCAACAAGGTCCAGCTCCACCATAGGTACTACAAGACATTGACACCAATGCAATGCCCAAGAAGTAGCCAGCCAAAGCAAAGAAGGTTTTGGAATCCAGAGTCAAGAAAACCACAAGGCATCAAATTTACATGGAGCACCTGATTAAATGGAAGGATCAGCTTGAATCTAAAGCCACCTAGATTGAGGAAGGACAATTCAAGTAGTTTGGTATTAATTTGGCTCTTCTTGACCCCAAAGTGCCTTAGTTGTGCTGAGGGGGAGTATGGTGTAGGAGCACCCTTCTAAGGGCTCCCACCAATCATTTTGGTTGTGAAAAGAACTTCTTTAGTGAAGGTTGTAAGTGCAATAAGAGTGTTTGACTCATTTGTGTGTGAAGGGCTAAGTAGAGGGCTTAGTTTTTGTTGTGTAATTCCTTGCTTGGTTGTACAGTGACTCAGGATAGGTTTGTATCTTGAGGTCACTTCTTTTCAAGTAATTGATAAGTCTTAGTATAGAGGTTAGGAGAGTTTTTTTCATTAACCAAGCATGTAAAAGACCTTGGAAAGGTCTTAGGAGTGGAGTGAGAAAGAAAAATTGCTCTAAAAGTTGCTAGCAAATTTTCAAAATTTGCTTAGCAACTTTTCTTATTTTAAAGACTAAACTCACCTAGGAGGTTCGTAACCCTAACTAGGCTCTAATCCCAAGGGGAAGCCTATATGAGACTTGAAAAACCCTAATGTCAAGGTTGGCAATCAGTATGTATGACAAATGTATGGAAACAATAGACTGTGTATGCAAGAACAATGTTTAACAGTCATTGTAATGGCTTGAAGTGTTGGAGTAGTGTGTTGCTATTGTTATCTTATATTTGTGTGATTATATTGTGTTTTTTTTACTTCATTTATCAGTATCTAGATTAGGTTTTGATTGTTTAGTTTGTATTTCCTTAGTTTGACAAGTTTGACAGTCCACTATTCAGTTTGAAGGGACTGATGAAGTAGGGCATGTAGCTCCTATCCCCACTATGGTAACTCCATGGCACTTTGGTTTTAGGTAGTGTAGACCCTACCTTGTATATATGTGCAAGTAGGGGCCTAGGATGTAGGTATAAATAGGTGTTTGACAAAGTTGTAGTTGAGTTTAGCAGAACCCAACTAGGAGCAAGCAGCAGTGCAAGAGCTCTAGCAGATAGTGGGAGGAGTTCCAAAGCATTCCCTTTGGAGGGAGTTAAGTTTCATGTATGAAGGTTAATTGGTGTGAAGGAGGGAGCCTAAAAAATCCTAGAGAGGTGCTGTTGTAGGCTAGTTTCCTCTGTGACCTCTAAAAGCCCTAAAACCCTCATATTTGGTAGAAGTACAGTACAGATAGATGGAGGCCCAAGACCCCAAAAATATTTGAGGGTTATGCATGTGTAGTGAAGTCTCTTTTGAATAGGAATTTTGATTCCATGAAGTAAGAGGGCTAGAGGTCCTATAAATCTGGAGAGAGGGCTAATTGGGCTCTTCTAGTAGCCCTGATTTACAAAGGAACCTTGCAATCAGGTAACAACCCAACCTCCTTACCACTTTGGAGTTCATTCAAATTGTATAAAAACTCCTTGAAACTCATCAATTTCCATGTTAGAGCTTGGAAGGCTGTTTAAGCCCTAAAAGACCCTTATAGGCCAATGTAAGGGATAGTGCTTGGTAGAAGTGTTTGTAAAGGAGCAAGATCATCCAGCTACACTTGGTGGTCTAGTTAGGCTAGGTTAGGGGATTATTGAATGGAAAGGAGTCCTATAGACCATAGAAGGTGTTAGGAGAACACTTGGATCCTAGAGAGGATCAAGGGCATAGACTAGCTAGTCTATCCTAGCCTCCCCATCAGGTTATATAACTTAATCCATTTTTGTAATCAGTATACATTGTACATTACTTGTTTGGGAAATGGGCTCATTTGGTAGTTAGATTTTGTATTGACAACTCCTAATAGGGTTGAGGCTTCTAACAAGGCCTATAGTCCCTTAATCAGGACTGATGCACTATATGCTTGTAATAGACTCCTAACAGGGTCAACATCCTTAACAAGATACTTTTGATTAGTGGATCTTTGTGGGTACCATCCCCACCAGGGTTTTCCCTTGGCCAGGGTTTCCTCGAGAACATATCATGTGTTATGAGTTCTTTATTTCTATTGCTATGCATATTGTTTAGCTTCTTATGTTATGCATGTATAAAGATAATTTATTATATCCATAATTGGGAAAAAGATAAAGTTTTTATAATACTGATTCACCCCCACCTCTCAGTATTCCTTATTTCTAACAATTGGTATCAGAGCTTAGTTACTCAGAGAAGAATCATTCAAGGAAAGCCTAGTAGCTTGAGTAAGATCTCTATGGATATGGATCAACTACAGAAAAATCTTGAAGAAGCTCTTGAATAGATTGATATGCTTATTGATGAAAGAAACACTCTAAAAAGGAAATATGATGATGCAAAGAACCTTATTGAAAAACTAAAAAACAAGGTAGAAGATCTGAAATCTGAAAAGGAATTAGAAATTCTTATTGAAGATTGTGATGACAATTTAGAAAAAGAAAATGTGATCCTTAAGCATGAACTAAAGATAGCAAATCTGAAGCTTAGTTTGAAAGATGGAAATGACAAAAATGAAGCAAATCTGAGATCTGAGAATGAAAGGTTGAAGATTGAGAATGAAGAATTAAAATCTAAACTTGGAAAAGTAACATCTGAATTTGAGAAAGTAAATTTGCAGCATGCAGAACTTGAGAAATACAATAAGATTGTGAAAGGTGAATTGACTCAATCCAAACAACAACTTGAAAGGCTATATTCAAATAGTGAGAAGATCGTTGAACAAGTATCTTATGGAAAATCATCCTATGATAAGACTGGACTTGGATTTAATATATTCAGAACAAATGATGAAAGCAAGGAACTAGATCTGAAAGAATCTGAAAGCATAGATAAGAAGAAGTTAGATGAGATCAACAAATCTGATGACACACCTAAAGGAGAAAAACCACCTAAAGAAGAAGAACCACCAAACCAAGAAGAATCACCCAAAGGTATGCAAAGAGAATTCAAAGGTAGATGTTTTGGTTGTAATACTATTGGTCACATGAAGAGAGATTGCACAGGTAAACAATTTAAACCTCTTAATGGTTATTGTTATAATTGTCATGGTTTTGGACATAGAGCTATTGAATGTAGAAGACCTAAAGTTATTGAGAATAATTATGGTAGTAGAATGTTTAGGAATACTAACAATCCAAATAAAAGACCTATTGAAGATATGAACAGCAGAAATGAAGTAGTATGTTATAGATGCAACAAGATTGGACACATTGCTAGAAACTGTAGATCACAAATCAATTAGCAAGGACCAAGATATGGGAACAATGGAATTGTTTGTTAGATATGTAACAAGATTGGACATACAACAAGGTTTTACAAAATGAACAATGGAGTTTTTCATCCTAACCCTAACCCTACAAATCATGCAAGAAGAAATGAAGATGTAGGTAACAGACAAAAATGTTGATGTAGTAATGCAGATGAAGTGAAGTTTGTTAAAGGCACAAATCAAGGAGACATATTCAACATTAAGGTAATCAAAAAGGTGAAGTATCAAGTGGTAAGAATGAATACTTACTTGACCTAACTCAAAGCACTTAATTTATGAAAATTACAGTAGATTAGGAACTTAGAATTAGTGTAGAAGTAGATTTTCGATGAATTAAGTCTTGTGAAATTAATGTAAGGTAGTTTATGATGTACTAATGCTATGGTTAAGAGCACAAAAGAAAATATTATGTTTTACAAGATCGCAAGAAGTTTTAAGTTTTGCAGGAGAGCAGAAACAACTTTTTGGAAAGAAGCGGCAAAAGAATTGAATGCAATGTCAGATCTAAGTGAGATTGAAGTAATAAAAGATTATGATCGATGTTATTTGATTATCAAAGTGAATTGAAGTGTTTAGGAGAGAAAATAATAGAGATTGGAAGCATTTTGCAGTGATTTGGTGAAAGATTTGAGCGCCGAATCTATGAAAGCCCTAAAATCACAAATTTGAGGTATTTATCTTGGCAAATCTTTGAATCGGTATAAGGAATTTAAAGTAGTCATGGATGTATCCTTAATTCACAATGTCAGAGATAAGAATAGACCTAGAATGAAGAGGGAACCAGTAGAACCCTTGGAAGAAGAGGATCCTAGGTTAGCATTATCATCCATACCAGATGGAGTTTTGCATTTAGAAAATGTGAGAATTTATCTTGGATGCAAGTTAGAAACCGTCAGTGATAGTGATTTTACCAATGAATATCAGAAGATTTACAACCATGATATGTCATTGAAACAAGGATATGAACATTTGAAAGATAATGAGATTGTTCAATATGCTTTGAAGTATGAGTTTGACAATGAAGAATGCACTAAGATTATTTTGAGCATAATTCATAATGGGAAGTTTTGGCTAGAGGATAGAGTGATAGACATTATAGTTGACTTGATTCATGAAGTCATAGGTTTATCTAAAGTTGGTGCTATTCCTTTAAATGAGAAAAATAAGAGAAAAATAGTCATAGACAACATAGGTTCATCCTAAAATGGTAGAGGAATTGTGATTAGCAAAATCAAACAAGATGATGTGAGATACCTATGCAAGATCCTAACCACTAAAATTTGTGCAAATTCTAGAGAAGATGATATGGTAACTGGAATGGTGCATATTGCTTATTTAATGTGTGTTGACAAGGTGCCAGTTGATATGTGTGAAATTCTGAGAATTCAATTATTTGAAAACTTGGAGAAGATCAAGAAATCTAAGTATGCATAATTTAGATTTTCATCCTTAATCACATACATGTTTTTCCACTCATTGAGAAGATTTTTGTACACCATTGAAAATGATTGGAATGATGGACAAACTACTATGGAAAGGATAAATAAAGTATATTTGAGACATGTTATTGACAAAGTAAATGAGAGTGCTATGTTAGTAATGAAGGCATTTCAGAACATGGTAACTAGCAGATCAAGAATTCCATAGTCACTTGTGAAGAAGTATAAAAATGATATATGTTTTATGGTTGACACTAACTTTACCTATATTGAAGTAGTGGAACCTAGAATTGAGTTCATAGACCATCTTGGCTATGAGATATCTGAGGCTGAAATAGAAGAATATGTTGGCAGATTACTTAAATGTAAATTGGACACTTAGTGCAATAGATTTGGAACTTTTGAAGAGAACTTCAACTCAGCAAAAGCTATAAATGAAGAGAAGAAATCTAAGAAGAGAGTTGATAGCACTATCAGGAGGATATTGAAAGATTCAGGAATGTTAAAACAAGAATTCTTAATAGAAAAATAAATAGTAGCAGCAATTAGGGATATTGGACAGAAAGAAGTCTTGATTGTACCACCCTTTTCATCTAGTGTAGTACAACAAGAACCTACACAAGTCAAGGTGAAAGTAGAGGAACCAAAAAAGGAACAAGTAACAACTAGATCCACTTCCTCTACAACTAGCAAGAGAATGAAAGAAATTGCTACTAGACTAGGAAAGAGACAAAAGACTTTAGTTCAACCAGTACCAAGAGAAATTGTAGAAATAAAGGATGATGACACTACAGTTAAGAAGAAGACATGGAAACTAAGAGTTGAGAGAGTGAATAAAGAAATCATACAAGATGGAAATTTCACTAAAATGAACAAGTGCTATAAACTTTATGATTATTCAGAAAGACTAAATTTGGAGAATGCTATTGTGAAGCATATGATTTTGGTAGACAAGAAATTTGATTCTATTCAAAGTCAAATACCTGATGAGTTGTATACCAAACTTGTAAATAAAAAGAAGAGAGCAATTGAAGATGACACTAATATCAGAAAGAATCTTGTGAAGAAGCTTTGTGATGTGAGAGATGATGAACACTTGAAGCAGTTATTGAAGGCCTTAAGCACACATTTGAGAACCAAAAGGAGAACCATTTTGAATATGGGAGGCAGATATGAAGAAGTTAATTTAGATACAGAGTAGGAAATAATCAAGGTCATGGTAGAAAATGTTGGAGAGCCATCGGTTGCAGCAGAGCAAGTAGTTGAAGTTGAACAAGAGGATATTCCTTCTCCTTCAGCTATTAACATTGAAGATGAAACCCTATTAGCCCATAAAGCTAATGGAAGCTTTGAATTCCATGCCCTCTTATTTTTCTCAAGGATTCTCTTCAAGATCTTAATCAGACTCTTATTAGTAGATTTTACCTGACCATTTCCTTGTGGATGATAAGGTGAGGAATTAGAAATCTAAATTCCCAAACCTTTGCAAAAGTCCTTATATTTGGCAAACCTGAAGCACATAGAATTATCACTCACTATCCTCTCAGGGCACCCAAACCTTGTAATAATATTATTCATCAAAAAGTCAATTACCACCCTGCTAGTTGCATTCCTTGTAGGTATATCTTCTACCCACTTTGTAAAGTAATCAGTGGCAACTAAGATCCATGAATGTCCTCCACTTGACTTGTTTGGTATCTCCCCTATGAAATCAATTCCCCATTGTTGGAAAGGAGCCTCAACTTCTTCTGGCTTTAATGGTACATTACCTAAAAAATTAAGCTTACCAGAGAACCTATGACAAGCATCACATCTCCTTACCAACTGTTCTACATCCTTGAAGATTGTGGGCCACCAAAATCCTACTCTCAAGATCTTATGAGCAGTTGTTTTGCCCATATAATGTCCACCAAAAAATCCCTCATGCATCTCCTTCAACAATACATTAGCTTGATTCTCATCTACACATTTCAACAGTATGCAATCTAAATTATTTCTATACAACTTACATTTCACAATTACATACTCAATGGCCTATAACTTCAATGTCCTTTTTTGATTATCATTCATACTCTTTGGACACCTCATGTTTCTCAAATAGTAAATAATATCCTGATACCAAATACAATCATCCATATAACATGTATAATCAATTTCAAAATGATTTACCTGGTTTGCATCTAGATTGGATTGAGCCATTAGTTTTGCCAATCCTTGACCTCTAACCAACTTAGTGATCTAGATCTCAACATTGAATTCTTGGATACTATTCATCCATCTGCACCTTCTTCCAGACACCTCTTGCTGTGAGAAAATATCCTTCACAGCTGCACTTGGCACAAAAGCAATCACAATTGCTCCCATCAAGTAACACCTAAAACCCTTGATTTCTTTCACAAGTGCATAAGCTTGTTTCTCATTTATGTCATATTTTAATTCTGTAGCCTGCAAAGATTTACTAAAAAATGCAATAGGCTGCTCAAAACAATCCTTATTCTTTTGTAAAAAAATTGGAGCAATAGTATGAAAAGATGAAAAGGAAAAGATATGCATTGGGACATTATAATCAAGTGCCATAAGCACTGGTGCATCTTTGATAGTCTTCTTGATATTCTTGAAGGCCTCATCAGGCTCACCCTCCCAATTGATTACAGATCCCTTCTTCAACATCTTGGAAATAGGTCTAGTAACCTCTGCAAAGTTTTTCACAAACCTCTTTTAAAAATTGACTTGACCAAAGAAGGACTGAATCCCTTTAACATTCTTTGGTCTCTGAATTTTATCAATGGCTACTACCCTCTCAAGGTCAATTCTCACTCCTTGCTTCCCATTTAAGTGGCCAAGCAACTTACCTTTTGTGACACCAAAAGCATATTTCCTTGGGCTCAAAGAAATGCCAAATTCCAAGGCCCTCACAAATATTTTTTCTAAATGAGCACAATGGTCCTCTTCCCTCTTGGAATAGGCAGTTAAATCATCCTGATACACAACAAGGAAAGCATTGATAAAATTTGAAAAGGCAACATCCATTGCCCTCTGAAAAGTAGCACCAGCATTTGTGAGACCAAAAGGCATTCTCACATAGACATATGTTCCCCAAGGTGTTGTAAAGGCTATCTTGAATTGTTCTGATTCCTTGACAATGACCTGATTGTAGCTAGAGAAACCATGCATCATTCACATCAATTCTGATCCGGTTACTCTCTGCAACATAGCCTCCATATTGGGCAAACAATAATTATCTTTCAATGAGCTGATATTCAAATTCTTGAAGTCCACACAAAGCCTGATGTCACCATTATTTTTTCTTACAGGAACAAGGTTTGACACACAAGAAGAATGCCTTATAGGCTTGATAATGCCAGCATCTCTCAACTTCATTAATTCTTCTTGCATCTTGGGTGCCAAAGTAGGATTAATAGGCCTTCATTTTTGCTGAAAAGGTTTAGCATCTTCTTTCAATGGAATAACATGTTGAAATAAATCCTCTCTATAAACCTTTAGGTCATCATATGACCATGCAAAAACATGCCTGAATTTCCTCAATAATTCAATCAAAGGTCTCCTTACCTTTTGAGATATATCTCTACCAATGTATACTTTCTTAGGTGCCTCATGTGATCAAAGATTTATCTCCTCAAGATCAACATGATCTTCTCCTTTGATATTCTTTTGAACTCCATCTTGGTTGTCAAAGACAGTCTCCAAAACAACAAGCCCCTTGGGCACCTTGTTAGTTCTAAGCTAAATGACCTCATTGCCTAAGACAACCTCCCTTTCTCCTACTGACTCAACCAAGGCCGAACAATCAAATTCCTGACTATGATACTGATTCTTGTAATCCATAAACTTCAAAATATCATTATCATCATCAAAAACTTGCCAATACTCAACATTATCTAGTATACTAGGCCTAGCCTGAATTTCAACTTTAGAGATACCAGAGAATGTGAGATCATTGGGATTGATTACAATATTGGCTAACAAGTTAGCCACCTTGTTGTTACTCCTATCCTTCCACTCAATATTGAAGGCATCAAAATGTTCAATCAAATCCCAAACTGCATTCCTATATTGTTTCAAGCTTCTATTTTTGGAAGCATACACTGACCTAACTTCAGACACCACCAACTTAGAATCACCAATAACATTTAGACATTTAATACCATCCTTTTGTGCCAACCTCAATCCTAACAAAAAGGCCTCATATTCTACTATATTGTTGGTACAAAATAAATTCAATGTGAAAGAGAACTTGTAGGTGTTTCTATCAGGAGAAATAAGTAAAATACCTACTCCCCCACCATCTTTGCAATTTGCACCATCAAAGTACATTACCCACAAATTACTCTTCACAAAATTAGCACCTACTTCAACAGAGATAGGTGACAAAATATGTTCATTTTCAAATACAGGGATCTCTTCCCTAAAAGCATTAACATTAGTATCCAAAAAACATGTAGTTTCATTATCTTTGTTTCTCTCAATCATGTGGCATACTCTTGGCTCTTGTTCAATGTTCACAAACTGATCATCAATCTTGAAAGTTGCATCAGACGAATCACACTGTAAACTTCCACCCATGGCAGCACTCCACCTTCTAGATAGCAACATTCCATAATGAGGAGGGATATCCACCACTAAAACACTCATTATTAGCTCTTTCTCTGGATATGCTGCCAACCTATATGGCATTGCATTGATAGTCCCAATAATTGGTACCTCCCTCTGATCCATTGCACAACACCTGCCCTCTACTGTATCAACTTTAAGGCCCAATCTCACCATGATTTTGAAAGGCATGATAGTATTAGAGGCACCACTATCAATCATGCAATTTCTTAACTTCATCCCATTCATAAGAACACTTAAGAAGAATGGGTCAATATTTTCAAGGCTGACATTGACAAAATTGTCCAAATATATTGGAGGAATTTGAGACACAATTCCCTAAGTAGCAACATCCTTCAAAGCTTCATCTTGAGATCCATTGCATGAAGTATCATTTTTGTGAGTATTACCAACCAATGCAATAGCTTTATCTTTATGTTCAGGGATCCTCAACAATTCTGACAGTGGAACCTTAACTGTAATTTGTGATAATATAGATAACATGTCAATAGGGGTGGAAGCAGGAATCTCAATCTGCACTACCTTAACATCCTTTTTCTTGTCTGACACATTAGGTGTACTAACCACCCTCACTTTTTTAATCCGATCCATTATGTTAACTAGCTTCTCAATCTCACTACAGATCTTTTCAATTCCAACTCTTTTAGGCTCACAATACTTACCTTTTACATTCTTGAATTTCACCATGTGATCAACCTTTGATTTGTTCTCATAAGGTTCTCCAGAGCTGGTACTCTTTATAAACATTCCTGCAGCTTTCTCATTTGTATTTCTTTCCATCATGCCTCTAGTTTGCACCTAGGAAATAATTTCTACAGTAATCCTATCCATCTCTTCTTTAGAAGGTCTTCTCAAACTTACTGGCTTGGGAGAAGAATTCATGTTACATGTTTTTTGATCAATGCATTCACCATCAGTAAAAACCTCTTGATGAAAAAGGGTGTAATTATGTCTCTTCACATTTACATCTACCTCTTCATCAAAATCAAAATGATATTCATATCCTGGATATGAAGAAACCATGTTGCATCCAACATCATCTTGTTCTTCTTCTTGTTCTATCTCCTTATTGCCACAATCTTGATTTGCAGCCATAGATTGTGCAACCACACAATGCTCTGCAGAATGAGGGGACTGGCATGCAACACACCAAGAAATGTTCTCCATGGCATTTATTGAAGCCTTATGCAGAGGGTCAGGGACACCTCTGTCATTGTTTCCTCTTGCAGCAGGGATAATAGGCTTGACATCCTTCCATTGGGTGTTGTAGGGGTAGTTTTTTAGTCTATTATGTTTGTTGAAATTGTTGTTGAATTGAAGCCTTTCATTGGTAGGAGGACTAATGTTCCTGTTTGCAGGTGCCTTCAAATCCTTCAATGCATTAAGCACCTTATCCAATTTATCTTCTTCTTGCCTCCTAGATCCAACATTCTTATCATTTTCTTTCTTATATTTCTTGTCCCCAAACAACTTTGGGTCATCTCTCTTTCCACTGAATTTTCTTGATATTTTCATGTTGTTCTCAATACTATCCGCAATCCTAAAAGCATCCCTAAGAGTTCTTGGTTCTTTATCCCTCAATAAATATCTCATCTTCCCATCAAATGCACTGAAGTATGTATTTAGACAAACATTGTCATCTAACCGCATAACTTGGAACAACTTATGCATACCCTTCTGAAATCTCATGTTGAATTTAGCTGCAGACTCATTCTGATTTTTCCTTATGGTGTTGAATTCATTCATCATGAAACTAGCATTAGGCCTATCACCATACTTCTCTTTGAAACATTTCTCAAAAGAGTCCCAAGTATCAATACATCTATCAGGAAGCCTCTTAAACCAATCTCTAGCATCCTCCATTAGAGATTGAACAAATAGTTTCATGACTATATCCTCATGCTCTACCTCATAATCATTAAGCATATCAACAAATAACCTAAGATGCTCTTCACAACTAATATCATTATTACCAGCAAACTTAGGTACTTTATCTCTAATATCATTTAGAAAAGCATTTGGATAGCCAGGAATTCCATCAAAACTTATTTGCCTATAGCCTTCTAGTTGCATAGGTCTTCTTTGAAAGCTCGAACTAGTGTTAACCCTAGGATCAACATTAGCATCTATATTTATTTGTGCATTTGACTGCTACCTAGGATCTGGACCTATCCTAGCAGATGAAGAAGGAAATGAACTAGTAGCATTACTAAGTGGAAGAGTAGTAGTCATAGATGGCATACCTAGTTCAGTAGTAGATGGGCCAAGAGCATTAGCTGAAGAAGCCCTCAAAAATTGGATCTTCCTTTTCTTTTCTGCAATGGAAGCCTCAACCTCAACTCTCTCTAGTTCTCTTGCAAGGTCCTCATCTTCTTTTCTCCTTCTCTCCATTTCAATGTCCTTATTTGAATCAGGTGGTGGGATCCCTAGTATTTTCACTGATTTGCTTGCTTGGTCACCTACCATCTTCTACTTTCCTTTCTCATTAATGATAATAGTAGGTCGAGTGATCGTATGCCCATCTTTATCTTTAGGCAAAGGGACATAACTTTGCACTTATCTAACCACAGGGCCCTTCTAATCAAATTCATGATCCTGAAACTAGCGCTCTTGCTCACTCCTCAAGGCATCAAGATCAGCAAAAACATCATGCTACAAAGTTCTAGGAGCTGAGGCAAGCATTTTGTTTCTCTCCTTCATTTCATTTATTTTTCTAAGAAAAAATTGCCTCTCTATCAAAGCATTCACCTTTTCAGCCTCTCTCTCCTCCTGTAAGCTTTTATGTATGGCATCCTGCTTTGCCATCTACAACCTTAGTTCATTCAAGTCATCAAGATCCACCATAATGTCATCAAAACTAGATGACACATCCATATTAGGAAGATTTTGATATGGGAAGTGAACTTGCCTATGTCTCATGGGTTCTCTTCTAAAATGATCTTCATCAAGATCCAAGTCAACCTCTAAACCCATATCTCTGTTTTGTTCATTCTGACCTTGAGGCAATGGACCTTTGTCATGAAATGCAGCCTTAGGGGTATCATAGAATCTCTCTTCAGAGTGACCACCATCTGATCTAGAAACTCTATCTTGTGAACCATCCTCACTTGAGGATACATGTTGTACTCTGGCTCTAGCATTTCTTTCTTCTTTCATGGGAGCACTAGTAGACTCACCATTCCTTCTAATCTAGCTCTTCTTTTCTTATCTAGGTAGCTGCTCCAAAGTGACCTCTGGATTCTTTCTAACAAAAGATCTAGTATTTCTCCTCTTATCCATGATTTATCAATATGCAGCACTAGTTCTAACCTTTGAGTCGCCACCCACCTAGATGGGGAATCTTTGAAACACAACAGGAAAACAAGAACACACTTAAAACCTTCCTCTCTAGATTCTCACCAGCAGAAGCATTGTCTTGTTGATGGCTTGGATGGGCAAATCAATCTGGTCAATAAAGATTTTGACTACTTCAATATAACTGCAACTAGAGATCCTAACATATATTTTTCTTTTTCATTTTTCTCCCCAGCAGAGTCCCCATTTTGTTGGTTGTTCTCTTTGATCTTCAAAACTTGTAGATTTATACTTTGATGGATAAATATAATGAAACTTTGACTCTATCACCACTCCAAAGTCTACAAGGAAGAGGGTTAATTAACAAGGATCAAGGAGATCCTCCTACACTTTGAGCCTCAATGCTCAGGCGGGTGTACCCTTGACTCACTTCTTCAAAGGAGTCTCTAAACAATATATAACTATACCCTTTACTATCTGATTGAAAGGTTTATCATTTAATTGTGTGTGTGTGATTGCTGATGATGGACTACTTCCAGATAATGGATCAATGCCTTATCCCAGGGTAGAGAGTCACTTAACAACCTATATCACCCTAAAACCTTAGCTCAAACATATATAGACTCAGAGTAAGTGCTTTGCCTATTACTCCCCTCACTCACATATTAGGACATCAAATCCTTATCTTGCCATGAACTCATTGAACTTACCTTAAAGACTTTAATCCTAACTTTGTTAGGAACTCAAAGATAACCTCAAAATACTCTTTGTTTACCATATGCTAACCCACTTTGTGCAATCAACATATATGAGCTCAAGAGAAAAATAAAAAGACATACACCAATATGAGATTGGAATCCAAAATATTCTCACTAAGACTTGAAGAATCAACACAATACCAAATGATAAAATGCACAAAGGAAACAAACCCTAAATCCAGGCTTTCCTTGTTCAAATTTTCACTATCAACAATCTGGGACCAAAACCAAAAGAATTGGAACCCCTGCAAACTTGAAAAGTCTGTAACTTATACCCCCCTAGTCATCTTGGAAATTTTCTACAAGCTATAGATGACTAGGGGTAGGGTTTCAACCACCTGACCTGCTAGAAACAATCATGAATTTAATTTAGGGGCGGCAAACACATCCAATCCAGGAAAGAGGAAATCTTGAACTGATCCTTAATTATGAAAGTCCTCTCTACAAGTACAAAGGATCATAAAACCAGGCTCAAAAGGACACCCTGCAACATGCCTTGAGCTGCAACTATAACATACATGCTCTACAAATGAGTACTAGACATCCTAGACCACACTGCAAATGGCAAACCAATCACTTCTCACCAAACAGGGTCATTTCTGCATTAAATTCCATAAAAATGGTACCCTCTGTCGCTGGAAACTCTCAAAAGTTCAAATTCAAACTGCAACGATTATTTCTTTTCTGCCAGCAGCACATCCATGGTCCTCATTCAAATCTCTATCAACTTTAGTTCCTGACCATAGATCCTCCTATCTTCTTAGGTTCATGACTTTAACTCATCCAAGCACCTCGGGTTACTTTCAGCAAACACACGACAACGGAAAATCCTAGTCCTGGAATGAAAGTCTAAACCATAGTTAGATTCAATGAACACATGACTGCACATGTCAAAATAACCCCTTAAGTCATCTGGTGAACTAGTGATTGAAGACATTTCGCCAGTTCGTGGAAATAATAACGCTACCACTAAAACATCACATGAACCAGTGATAGGTAGAAGATTTTGTCAGGCCACCAAATATTTTATCCACACTGCCAAACCTTAGACCCCACCTAGGTCTGCTTGATGCCACCTATCATATCATCATTCCCTGCAACCGCCGAGTCACCTAACATAGGATCCACCACTGAGAAAAGCCTTACCTTTTGGGAAGATCAGATGGTGGGCACATGATCACATGGGGTGAGAATACTCCATGCGATCATGCAGCAACCATAGATCTCATTTGCATTGTTACTCCACTTAAGAAATACTGAGCCCACCATGTGTATCCACCTTCCTACCACATCAACGGCTCTCATTAAAGCACAGAGACTAAAAGGCTTGCATCTTTCCTCATGGTATAGCGACAACCATCGATCTTTGTCACCCATTAAACATCTGTCAGAAATTAACCGACGGGCCCACTGGGACATGTGTCAACCAGTCACATGGTTGCATGTCAGAAATTCCTGACATGCGATCATGCAACAACCAATAATTTGAAACCCTTTGAAGACCCGAGCCCACCATCCATCACACTTGCACAGTTAAGACTAAGGTTGAAAACACACAGAGTTTCTAGCACCAAAAGACAAGTGCACAAAAGCTGGAAGGTACAAGGTTGAAAACAATGAAGGTTTTCACATAGACCAAAAATATCATGGATTTTCAAAAACACTGTGTGTTTTTGATACTGTGGTATATTTTGAAATTATTTTCCTGCAGACCTTAGAATTTGGATAACTTTCTAGGTTTGGCGATTCAGCATGTGTAATCTGGACTGGAGCAAGGTGATACATTGAAGAACACAAGGCAGGACACTTTACAAAAACATTTGCAGGGAAGAGGCCAATTTCTAAAGATTTTGCAATGACAGGAAAATGGACTAATAGTGGCTCTAGTTGGGGATGCATGTCTCTTGCAAGCATGGCAAGAATTTAGATCTCTGGGAGAGCAGACCACCCACTAGATAAAATTGCAGACAACAAGGAACAAGCAAGGCAAGACAAGCAACTGGACCAAAAATTGAAAGACCAGGGCAAAACAGGGCAGGGGCAAGCAACTTATATATAGAGATCTACAAAATGTACAACCCTAACTACTATTCATGGAAAACAGAGTACTTCAAATGAAGTACTGCTTCAAGAATTGTCCATGAACTGGCAACTCTTGAATATCACCATTAAAATCCTTGATGATGTAGGAATCTTGGCCCCATCTCTCATGAATCAGATATGGCCCTAACCAGATGGGATCAAATTTACTATGCTTCCCCTTATCCTCCAATTTGGCATTTCAAACAAACACCAAATCACCAGGTTCAAACTTCCTGTCAATAGTCCTTTTATCATATAAATTCTTAACCTACAACTACAATTTGGCATTCCTTGCAACTGATTCTCTTCTAGTTTCATCCAACCTAATGAGGTCCTCAATTCTCAACTGCATTTCATCATCGATGTCATCATCATTTAACTGCACAAACTTGTACATCTCCAATAAGTTATTCTGAGGCATTCTAGCATGAATTCCATATACTAAGTCAAATGGTGCACAACCAATTTCCCTCTTCATAGTTACCCTATCAGCCCATAAAGCTAATGGCAGCTTTGAATTCCATGCCCTCTTATTTTTCTCAAGGATTCTCTACAAGATCTTAATCAAACTCTTATTAGTAGATTCTACTTGACCATTTCGCTGTGGATGATAAGGTGAGGAATTAGAAATTTGAATTCCCAAACCTTTACAAAAGTCCTTATATTTGATAGACCTGAAGCTCATAGCATTATCACTCACTATCCTCTCAGGGCACCCAAACCTTGTAATAATATTATTCATCATAAAGTCAATTACCACCCTGCTAGTTGCATTCCTTGTAGGTATAGCCTCTACCCACTTTGTAAAGTAATCAGTGGCAACTAAGATCCATGAATGTCCTCCACTTGACTTGTTTGTTATCTCCCCTATGAAATCAATTCCCCATTGTTGTAAAGGAGCCTGAAGTTCTACTAACTTTAATGGTACATTACCTGAAAACTTAAGCTTACTAGAGAACCTTTGACAAGCATCACATCTCCTTACCAACTGTTCTACATCCTTGAAGATTGTGGGCCACCAAAATCTTGCTCTCAAGATCTTATGAGTAGTTGTTTTGCCCATATAATGTCCACCACAAACTCCCTCATGCATCTCCTTCAACAATACATTAGCTTGATTCTCATCTACACATTTCAATAGTATGCAATCCAAATTTTTCCTATACAACTTACATTTCACAATTACATACTTGATGGCCTGTAACTTCAATGTCCTTTTTTGATTATCAATCATACTCTCTGGACACCTCATGTCTCTCAAATAGTAAATAATATCAAGATACCAAATACAATCATCCATATCACATGTATAATCAATTTCAGAATGATTTACCTAGTTTGCATCTAGATTGGATTGAGCCATCAATTTTGCCAATCCTTGATCTCTAACCAACTTAGTGACCTGGATCTCCACATTAAATTCTTGGATCCTATTGATCCATCTGCACCTTCTTCCAAACACCTCTTGCTATGAGAAAATATCCTTCACAGCCGCACTTGGCACGAAAGCAATCACAACTGCTAACATCAAGTAACACCTAAAACCCTTGATTGCTTTCACAAGAGCATAAGCCTATTTCTCATTTATGTCATATTTTAATTCTGTAGCCCGCAAAGATTTACTAAAAAATGCAATAGGCTACTCAAAACCATCCTTATTCTTTTTTAACAAAACTGCAGCAATAGTATGAAAAGATGAAAAGGAAAAGATATGCATTGGGACATTATAATCAGGTGCCATAAGCACTGGTGCATCTTTGATAGCCTGCTTGATATTCTTGAAGGCCTCATCAGGTTCACCCTCCCAATTGATTACAGATCCCTTCTTCAACATCTTGGAAATAGGTCTAGTAACCTCTGCAAAGTTTGTCACAAACCTCCTTTGTAAATTGACCTGACCAAAGAAGGACTGAATCCCTTTAACATTCTTTAGTCTCTGAATTTTATCAATGGCTGCTACCCTCTCAGTGTCAATTCTCACTCCTTGCTTCCCAACTAAGTGGCCAAGCAACTTACCTTTTGTGACACCAAAAGCACATTTCCTTGGGTTCAAAGAAATGCCAAATTCCAAGGCCCTCACAAATATTTTTTCTAAATGAGCACAATGGTCCTCTTCCCTCTTGGAATAGGTAGTTAAATCATCCTGATACACAATAAGGAAAGCATTGATAAAATCTGAAAAGGCAACATCCATTGCCCTCTGAAAAGTAGCACCAGCATTTGTGAGACCAAAAGGCATTCTCACATAGATAGATATTCCCCAAGGTGTTGTAAAGGCTATCTTGAATTGTTCTAATTCCTTGACAATGACCTGATTGTAGCCAGAGAAACCATCCATCATTGACATCAATTCTGATCCCATTTCTCTCTGCAACATAGCCTCCATATTGGGCAAATAATAATTATCTTTCAATGAGCTGATGTTCAAATTCTTGAAGTCCACACAAAGCCTGATGTCACCATTCTTTTTTCTTATAGGAACAAGGTTTGACACAAAAGAAGAATGCCTTATAGGCTTGATAATGCCAGCATCTCTCAACTTCATTAATTCTTCTTGCATCTTGGGTGCCAAAGTAGGATTAATAGGCCTTCATTTTTTCCGAAAAGGTTTAGCATCTTCTTTCAATGGAATAACATGTTGAAATAAATCCTCTCTATAAACCTTTAGGTCATCATATGACCATGCAAAAACATGCTTGAATTTCCTCAATAATTCAATCAAAGGTCTCCTTACCTTTTGAGATATATCTCTACCAATGTATACTTTCTTAGGTGCCTCATGTGATCCAAGATTTATCTCCTCAAGATCAGCATGATCTTCTCCTTTGATATTCTTTTGAACTCTATCTTGGTTGTCAAAGATAGTCTCCAAAACAACAAGCCCCTTGTGCACCTTGTTAGTTCTAAGTTGAATGACCTCATTGCCTAAGACAACCTCCCTTTCTCCTACTGACTCAACCAAGGCTGAACAATCAAATTCCTAACCATGATACTAATTCTTGTAATCCATAAACTTCAAAATATCATTATCATCATCAAAAACTTGCCAATACTCAACATTATCTAGTATACTAGGCCTAGCCTGAATTTCAACTTTAGAGATACCAAAGAATGTGAGATCATTGGGATTGATTGCAATATTGGCTAACAAGTCAGCCACCTTGTTGTTACTCCTATCCTTCCACTCAATATTGAAGGCATCAAAATGTTCAATCAAATCCCATACTGCATTCCTATATTGTTTCAACCTTCTATTCATGGAAGCATACACTGACCTGACTTGGGACACCACCAACTTAGAATCACCAATAACATTTAGACATTTAATACCATCCTTTTGTGCCAACCTCAATCCTAACAAAAAGGCCTCATATTCTGCTATATTGTTGGTACAAAAGAAATTCAATGTGAAAGAGAACTTGTAGGTGTTTCCATTAGGAGAAATAAGTAAAATACCTGCTCCTGCACCATCTTTGCAATTTGCACCATCAAAGTACATTACCCACAAATTACTCTTCACAAAATTAGCACCTACTTCAATAGAGATAGGTGACAAAATATGTTCATTTTCAAATATAGGGATCTCTACCCTAAAAGTATTAACATCAGTATCCACAAAACATGTAGTTTCATTATCTATGTTTCTCTCAATCATGTGGCATACTCTTGGCTCTCGTTCAATCTTGACAAACTAATCATCAATCTTGGAAGTTGCATAGGACAAATCACACTATAAACTTCCACCCATGGAAACACTCCACCTTCTAGATAGAAACATTCTATAATGAGGAGGGATATCCACCACTAAAACACTCATTGTTAGCTCTTTCTCTGGATATGCTGCCAAACTATATGGCATTGGATTGATAGTCCCAATAACTGGTACCTCCCTCTGATCTATTGCACAACACCTTCCCTGCACTGTATCAACTTTAAGGCCCAATCTCACCATGATTTTGAAAGGCATGATAGTATTAGAGGCACCACTATCAATCATACAATTTCTTAACTTCATCCCATTCACAAGAACACTTAAGAAGAATGGGTCAATATTTTCAAGGCTGGCATTGACAGAACTGTCCAAATATATTGGAAAAATTTGAGACACAATTCCCTAAGTAGCAACATCCTTCAAAGCTTCATCCTAAGATCCATTGCATGAAGTATCATTTTTGTGAGTATTACCAACCCATGCAATAGCTTTATCTTTATGTTTAGGGATCCTCAACAATTCTGACAGTGGAACCTTAACTGTAATTTGTGACAATATAGATAACATGTCAACAGGGGCGGAAGTAGGAATCTCAATTTGCACTGCCTTAATGTCCTTTTGCTTGTCTGACACATTAGGTTTACTAACCACCCTCACTTTTTCAATCCTAGGCATTACATTAACTGGCTTCTCAATCTCACTAGAGACCTTTTCAATTCCAACTCCCTTGAGCTCACAATGCTTACCTTTTACATTCTTGAATTTCACCATGTGATCAACCTTTGATTTGTTCTCATTAGGTTCTCCAGAGCTGGTACTCTTTATAAACATTCCTGTGGCTTTCTCATTTGTATTCCTTGCCATCATGCCTCTAGTTTGCACCTGGGCAATCATTTCTACAGTAAGCCTATCCATCTCTTCTCTAGAAGGTCTTCTCAAATTTATTGGCTTGGGAGAAGAATTCATGTTACATGTTTTCTGATCAATGCATTCACCATCAGAAAAAACATCTTGATGAAAAAGGGCCTGATTATGTCTCTTCACATTTACATCTGCCTTTTCATCAGAATTAGAATCATCTTCATATCCTAGATATGAAGAAACCATGTTGCATCCAACATCATCTTGTTCTTCTTCTTGTTCTATCTCCTCATTGCCATAATCTTGATTTGCAGCCATAGATTGTGCAACCACACAATGCTCTGCAAAATGAGGGGACTGGCATGCAACACACCAAGAAATGTTCTCCATGACATTTATTGAAGCCTTATGTAGAGGGTCAGTGACACCTCTATCATTGTTTCCTCTTGCAGCAGGGATAATAGGCTTTCCATCCTTCCATTGGGTGTTGTAGGGGTAGTTCTGTAGTCTATTCTGTCTATTGAAATTGTTGTTGAATTGACACCTTTCATTGGTAGGAGCACTGATGTTCCTATTTGTAGGTGCCTTCAAATCCTTCAATGCATTAAGCACCTTATCCAATTTATCTTCATCTTGCCTCCTAGATCCAACATTCTTATCATTTTCTTTCTTATATTTCTTATCCCCAAACAACTTTGGGTCATCTCTCTTTCCACCCAATTTTCTTGATATTTTCATGTTGTTCTCAATATTGACAGCAATCCTAAAAGCATCCCTAAGAGTTCTTGGTTCTTTATCCCTCAATAAATATCCTATCTTCCCATCAAATGCATTGAAGTATGTATTTAGACAAACATTGTCATCTAACCGCATAAGTTGGAACAACTTATGCATACCCTTCTGAAATCTCATGTTGAATTCAGCTGCAGACTCATTTTGATTTTTCCTTATGGTGTTGAATTCATTCAACATGAAACTAGCATTAGGCCTATCACCATACTTCTCTTTGAAACATTTCTCAAAGGAGTCCCAAGTATCAATACATCTATCAGGAAGCCTCTTAAACCAATCTCTAGCATCCTCCATTAGAGATTGAACAAATAGTTTCATGACTATATCCTCATGCTCTACCTCATAATCATTAAGCATATCAACAAATAACCTAAGATGCTCTTCACAACTAATAGCATTATTACCAGAAAACTTAGGTACCTTATCTCTAATATCATTCAGAAAAGCATTTGGATAGCTAGGAATTCTATCAAAACTTATTTGCCTATAGCCTTCTAGCTACATAGGTCTTCTTTGAAAGCTCGAACTAGTGTTAACCCTAGGATCAACATTAGCATCTATATTTATTTGTGCATTTGACTGTTGCCTAGGATCTACACCTATCGTAGCAGATGAAGAAGGAAATGAACTAGTAGCATTACTAAGTGGAATAGCAGTAGTCATAGTTGGCATACCTAGTTCAGTAGCAGATGAGCCAAGAGCATTAGCTGAAGAAGCCCTCAAAAATTGGATCTTCCTTTTCTTTTCTACAATGGAAGCCTCAACCTTATCTCTCTCTAGTTCTCTTGCAAGGTCCTCATCTTATTTTCTCCTTCTCTCCATTTCAGTGTCCTTATTTGAATCAGGTGGTGGGATCCCTAGTATTTTCACTGATTTTCTTGCTTGGTCACCCACCATCTTCTCCTTTCCTTTCTCATTAATGATAATAGCAGGTCCAATGATCCTATGCCCATCTTTATCTTTAGGCAAAGGGACATAACTTTGCACTTGTGTAACCACAAGGCCCTCCCTATCAAATTCATGATCCTGAGGCTAGCGCTCTTGCTCACTCCTCAAGGCATCAAGATCACCAAAAACATCATGCTATAGAGTTCTAGGAGCTGAAGCAAGCATTTTGTTTCTCTCCATTTCATTTATTTTTCTAAGAAGAGACTGCCTCTCTATTGAAGCATTCACCTTTTCAGCCTCTCTCTCCTCCTGTAATCTTTTATGTATGGCATCCTGCTCTACCAACTACAACCTTAGTGCATTGAAGTCATCAGGATCCACCATAATGTCATCAGAACTAGAAGACACATCCATATCAGGATGATTTTGATATGGGAAGTGAACTTGCCTATGTCTCATGGGTTCTCTTCTAAAATGATCTTCATCAAGATCCAAGTCAACATCTAAACCCATATCTCTATTTTTTTCATTCTGACCTGCAGGCAATGGACCTTTGTCATGAAATGCAACCTTAGGGGTATCATAGAATCTCTCTTTAGAGTGACCACCATCTGATCTAGAAACTCTATCTTGTGAACCATCCTCACTTGAGGATACATGTGGTACTCTAGCTCTAGCATTTCTTTGTTTTTTCATGGGAGCACTAGTAGACTCACCAGTCCTTCTAATCCAACTCTTCTTTTCCTGTCTAGGTAGCTACTTGAAAGTGACCTTTGGATTCTTTCTAACAAAAGTTCTACTATTTCTCCTCTTATCCATGATTTATCAATACGTAGCACTGGTTCTAACCTTTGAGTCACCACCCACCTAGATGGGGAATCTTTGAAACACAACAAGAAAGAAAAAACACACTTACAACCTTCCTCTCTAGATTCTCACCAGCAGAATCATTGTCTTGTTGATGGCTTGGATGGGCAAATCAATCTGGTCAATAAAGATTTTGACTACTTCAATATAACTGCAACCAGAGATCCTAACATATATTTTTCTTTTTCATTGTGCTCCCCAGCAGATTCACCATTTTGTTGGTTGTTCTCTTTGATCTTCAAAACTTGTAGATTTATACTTTGATGGATAACTATAATGAAACTTTGACTCTATCACCACTCCAAAGCCTACAAGGAAGAGGGCCAATTAACAAGGATCAAGGAGATCCTCCTACACTTTGAGTCTCAATGCTTAGGTGGGTGTACCCTTGACTCACTTCTTCAAAGGAGTCTCTAAACAATATATAACTATACCCTTTACTATCTGATTGAAAGTTTTATCATTTAATTGTGTGTGTGTGTGATTGCTGATGATGGACTGCTTCCAGAGAATGGATCAGTGCCTTATCCCAGGGCAGAGAGTCACTTAACAACCTATATCACCCTAAAACCTTAGCTCAAACATATATAGACTCAGAGTAAGTGCTTTGCCTATTACTCCCCTCACTCACATATTAGGACATCAAATCCTTATCTTGCCATGAACTCACTGAACTTACCTTAAAGACTTTAATCCTAAATTTGTTAGGAACTCAAAGATAACCTCAAAATAGTCTTTGTTTACCATATGCTAACCCACTTTCTGTAATCAACATATATGAGCTCAAGAGAAAAACAAAAAGACATACACCAATATGAGATTGGAATCCAAAATATTCTCACTAAGACTTGAAGAGTCAACACATTACCAAATGAAAAATTGCACAAAGGAAACAAACCCTAAATCCAGGCTCTCCTTGTTCAAATTTTCACTATCAATAATTTGGGACCAAAACCAAAAGAATTGGAACCCTTGCAAACTCGAAAAGTCTACAACTTATACCCCCTAGTCATCTTGGAAATTTGCAACAAGCTACAGATGACTAGGGGTAGGGTTTCAACCACCTGACCTACTAGAAACAATCATGAATTTAATTCAGGGGCGGGAAACACATCCAATCCAGGAAAGAGGAAATCCTGAACTGATTCTTAATTATGAAAGTCTTCTCTACAAGTACAAAGGATCACAAAACTAGGCTCAAAAGGACACCTTGCAACATGCCTTGAGCTGTAACTATAACATACATACTCTACAAATGAGCACTAGACATCCTAGTCCACACTGCAAATGGCAAACCAATCGCTTCTCACCAAATAGGGTCATTTGTACATTGAATTCCATAAAAATGGTACCCTCTATCACTGGAAACTCTCAGAAATTCAAATTCAAACTGCAACAGTTATTTCTTTGGCACTAGCAGCACATTGATGGTCCTCGTTCAAATCTCTATCAACTTTAAGTCCTGACCGTAGATCCTCCTATCTTCCCGGGTTCATGACTTTAACTCATCCAGGCACCTCGGGTTACTTTCAGTGAACACACAACAAAGGAAAATCCCAGTCATAGAATGAAAGTCTAAACCCTAGTTAGATTCAGCGAACACATGACTACACATGTCAAAATAACCCCTGAAGTCATTTGGCGAATTGGCGACTGAAGACATTTCGCCAGTTTGCGGAAATAATAGCGCTGCCACTAAAACATCATGCGAACTAGTGACAGGAAGAAGATTTTTTCATGCCGCCAAATATTTTATCCATGTCACCAAACCTTAGACCCCACCTGGGTCTGCTTGATGCCACCTATCATATCATCATTCACTACAACCGCCGAGTCACTTGACACAGGACCCACCGTCAAGAAAAGCCTTACCTTTTGGGAAGATCGGACGGTGGGCGCATGATCGCATGGGGTGAGAATATTCCATGCAATCATGCAGAAACTGTAGATCTCATCTGCATTATTTCTCCACTTAAGAAATACCAGGCCCACCACGTGTATCCACCTTCCTACTGCATCAATGGCTCTTGTTAAAGCGCGGGGACTAAAAGGCTTCCATCTTTCCTCAGGGTATAGCAACAACCACCGACCTTTGTCACCTGTTAAACATCTGTCAGACCTTAGCTAATAGGCCCAGTGGGACATGTGTCAACCAATTGCATGGTCACATGTCAGAAATTCCTGACATGCGATCATGCGACAACCAATCATTTGAAACCCTTTGAAGACCCAGGCCCACCATCCATCTCACTTGTGCAGTTAAGATCGAGGTCGAAAACACATAGAGTTTTTGGCACCAAAAGACAAGTACACAAAAGATGAAATGCACAAGATTGAAAATAGTGAAGGTTTTCACACAGACCGAAAACATCATGGATTTTCAAAAACACTGTGGGTTTTCAACATTGTGGTAGATTTTGAAATTATGTTTCTGCAGACCTTAGAATTTGGATAACTTTCTGGGTTTGGAAATTCAGCACATGCAATCTAGATTGGAGCAAGGTGATGCATTGAAGAACATAGGGCAGGACACTTTACAAAAACATTTGCAGGGAAGAGGCCAATTTCTAAAGATTTTACAATGACAGGAAAATGGACTAACAGATTCCATCAAGAATTCATGGGAAAAGGAGAGAGAAGCTATGAAAGTTGATTTTGCAGATTATGTTGCAAGCCTATCAGCTTTGCAATAAGAAAATGAAGGTATAATCTTTTTGGGATAGAATTTTGTAATCCTCCCTACCTTATTTTTTCATTATTGTCAAAGGGGGAGAGATATTAGAGTAGAAAATTGATATATTCGAGAAGGATTGATACTCTTAGGGGGAGTATTGTATTAGAGATTATATTTTGAGGAGTTATAAGGATAGTATACATATTCTATACTATGGCCACAATTTTCATAAAATTTTGAGATTTTTACTTGTACACTTAGCCAATTTTCTCATATGTTGCCACCAATGACAAAGGGGGAGATTGTAGGCAATTTGGCTAAAGTGAGTACATAGGTGTTATCATTATGGAAACATATGATCGACATGAATATCGCATAGGTCAGAGAGAAAGTATAGCAGAGTGCATTGCAAATTTGTCTAAGTGTAAGACAGTGTTTTCACCAGTGCACCAAGATATAGTTTTTGTTTGTGACATTGACTGGAGTAAGCTCAGTACTTGCGCACTTGAACATAGACTCTATGATGACTAATGATGACCCATCTTAGAGCGCAAGTTAGTATGACATGTACAGAATTAGTTATGAAAGTTTTGCCGAAGATAGTGTTAAGCCGACAGGGCAGAATATGAAGGCAGAATTGGTAAAGAGTTAAGGGATTATTTTTTTTATCAAAATGACTTAACAATATAAAGGGATGACATCCTAGATGTTAACTCTTAGATAAAGATATATGGAATCCGACCATGTAAAGTTATTATCCTTAATAACTTGTATATATGTAATATGTAATTGTAAGAAGAAGAAGAAGAGATATGTGGTAATATTGTAATGATATGATGTGAATGTAAGAGAAACGAAAAGATATTGATGCAAGTAGCATAAGGTTATATACCTTAATCCATTTTTGTAATTAGTATACATTGTACATTACTTGTTTGGGCAGTGGGCTCATCTGGTAATCAAATTTTGTATTGACAACTCCTAATAGGGTTGAGGCTTCTAACAAGGCCTATAGTCCCTTAATCAAGACTGATGCACTATATGCTTGTAATAGACTCCTAACAGGGTCAACATCCTTAATAGGATACTTTTGATTAGTGGATCTTTGTGGGTACCATCCCCACTAGGGTTTTCCCTTGGCCAAGGTTTCCTCGAGAACATATCATGTGTTTTGAGTTCTTTATTTCTATTGCTATGCATATTGTTTAGCTTCTTATGTTATGCATATATAAAGATAATTTGTTATATCCATAATTGGGAAAAAGATAAAGTTTGTAGAATACTGATTCACCCCCCCTCTCAGTATTCCCTATTTCTAACATGTACATTATAATTTAGCTGAGGTATGTACATGGATCTTGTCATTATGGAAACATATGTTCCCTATGAAGATCGCATAAGCTAGAAAGTAAGTATGGAAGATTGCAGACTAAAATTGTCCAAGTATGAAACAATGTTTTTGACAGAGCACCCGATACAGTTTGTTTTGGTGAAGTTCACTGGAGCATGATCAGAGTTTGTGCAGTTGAACATAGACTCTATGGTGTCTAAGGATACCCCATCCTAGTGCGCAAAAGAGTATAGATAGTACAAACAAAGTTATGATTGTTTTACCGATGACAGAGTATAGCTGACAGAGTAGTTTTGAAGGCAAAACTAGTAAATGAATTAAGGGATTATTTTTCTTGTCAAAATAATGACTTAATATTATAAAGAGCTGACATCCTAGATGTTTACTCTTGGATAAATATGTGGAAGCTGATTAGAGAAAGATATTATGTTTGTATCTTGTATAAAGGTGTATTGAACATACTTGAAATGTAACATGTGATAGTTGTATATTATAATAGCGGTGAAAGTTGTTGATGCAAAGTTGTAAGTAGTACCATATTGTAATCTATAAACATTTGTATTACTTTTTTGGGTAGTGAGCTTATTTGGTAATTAGGTTTTGTATCTACAACTCCTAATAGGGTTGAGGCTTCTAACAAGGCCTATAGTCCCTTAACCAGGACTGATACACTATATGTTTGTAATAGACTCCGAACAGGGTCAACATCCTTAACAGGATACTTTTGATTAGTGGATCTTTGTGGGTACCATCCCCACTAGGGTTTTCCCTTGGCTAGGGTTTCCTCGAGAACATATCATGTGTTATGAGTTCTTCACATTTACTGTTATGTATGCTATTTAGTCTCTTATGCTTTAAAGTAATTTGTTATATCTATAAGTGGGCAAAAGTAAAAGTTTTCAAAATACTAATTCACCCCCCTCTCAATATTTCCTATTTCTAACAATTGGTATCAGAGTGTAGTTACTCAGAAAAGGAACATTCAAGGAAAGCCTAGCAGCTTGAGTAAGATCTCTATGGATATGGATCAGTTATAGAAGAATCTTGAAGAAGCTCTTGAACAAATTGATATGCTTACTGATGAAAGAAACACTCTGAAAAGAAAGTATGATGATGCAAAGAATTTTATTAACAAATTGAAAGGTAAGATAGAAGATCTAAAATCTAAGAAGGAATCTAAAATTCTTGTTGAAGATTGTGATGATTTAGAAAAAGAAAATTTGATCCTTAAACATGAATTGAAGATAGCAAATTTGAAGCTTAGCTTGAAAGATGGAAATGACAATCTGAGATCTGAGAATGAAAGTTTTTATAAAGAATGAGAATGAAGATCTGAAATCTAAACTTGGCAAGGTAACATCTGAATTTGATAAAGTCAAATTGCAGTATGATGAACTTGAGAAATATAATAAGATTGTGAAAGGTGAATTGACTCAATCCAAACAACAACTTGAGAGGCTATATTCAAACAGTGAAAAGATTAATGAGCAAGTATCTTATGGAAAACCATTCTATGACAAAACTAGTCTTGGATTCAACACATTGAAGATAGTTAGTGAAAGCAAGAAACTAGATCTGAATGTATGTGAAAGCAGTGAAGAAAAGAACTTAGATGAGAACAAATCTGAAGATGCACCTAAGAAAGAAGAATCACCGAAGTAAGAAGATGCACCAAAGCAAGAAGAACCACCAAAGCAAGATAAACCATCCAAAGGTATGCAAAGAGAATTCAAAGGTAGATGTTTTTCTTGTAATACTATTGGTCATATGAAGAGAGATTGTACAGGTAAACAATTCAAACCTCTTAATGGTTATTGTTATAATTGTCATGGTTTTGGACATAGAGCTATTGAATGTAGAAGATCTAAAGTTATTGAGAATAATTACAATAGTAGAATGCCTAGAAATACTAACAATGTAGATTAGAGATCAACTGAAGACATGAAAAGAGGAAATGGAATAGTATGTTACAGATGCAACAAAATTGGACATATTGCTAGAAATTGCAAGACACAAGTCAATCAACAAGCACCTAGATATGGAACCAATGGAATCATTTGTCAGATATGTAACAAGATTGGACACACAACAAGATTTTTTAGAATGAACAATGGAGGTTATCATCATAACCCTAACCCTATAAACTATGCAAGAAGGAATGAAAATGCAAGAAACAAAGAGAAAGGTTGTTGTAGCAATGAAGATGAAGTAAAATTTGTTTAAAGGCATAGATCAAGGAGGTATATTCAGCACTGAAGGTAATTAGGAAGGTAATGTATCTAATGGTAAGAATGTGTCTTTACCTAACCCTTCTTTAAGCACTTAAATTATGTAAATTTTTGTAGTTTAGGAACTTAGAATTACTATAGAATTAGATTTTGAATGAGTTAAGTTTTGCATAGTTAGATGAAGGTTTGTTATGTTATACTAATGCTATGGTTAAGTGCACAAAAAGAAATATTGTGTTTTGCGAGGTTGCAAGAAGATTTATGGTTGTAGGTTTATAGAATCAGCTTTTTGGCATTTTAGCGGTAATAGAATTGAATGCGATGTCAGATCGAGTAAATGCTAAGTATTAAAAGATTGAAATCAAAGTTATTGTGATTATCAAGTGATTAGAAGTGATTTGGAGAGCAAAGAAAGAATTTTGGAAGTGATTTATAGAAGTTTGAAGCATCGATCAAGCGAAAGCCCTAATTTTGCAAATTTAAGGTATTTATCTGACTAAGATCTTGAATCAGTTTAAGTAATCAGATATAATCATGGATGTGTCATTGATTCACAACATTAAGGATAATAAAAGACCTAGAACTAAGAAAGATCCAGTTGAACCCTCAGAAAGAGATGCTAGTTTAGCTTTATCATCCGTACCAGACGGAGTTCTTCATTTAGAGAATGTTGAATGTTATCTTGGATGCAAATATGAAACCCTAAGAGAGAGTAATTTTAATGGTGAATATCAAAAATTGTACAACAAGGATATGTTAGTGAAATAAGGTTATGAACATCTAGAAAACAATGAAATCATTAAGTACTCTATGAAATATGAATTTGATGATGAGGAGTGTACTAAGATCATTTTGAGTAGGATACATAATGGTAAATTTTGGTTAGAAGATAGAGTTATAGACATAACTGCAGACCTAATTCATGGTGTGACTAGATTATCAAAAGTTGGTGCAATTCCACTGAATGAGAAAAACATGAGGAAGATTGTGATTGACAACACAGGATCAATATACAATGGTAGAGGTGTAGTCATTAGTAAGATTAAGCAAGATGACGTAAGATACTTGTGTAAGATTTTGACAACAAAATTATGTGGAAGTTCTAGAGAAGATGATATGTCAGCAGGTATGGTACACATTCCTTATTTGATGTGTGTGGAGAAGAAGCCTATGGATATGTGTGAAATTCTGAGAATACAGCTGTTTGAGAATTTGGAAAAGATAAAGAAAGCTAAATACACTCACTTTAGATTTTCCTCATTGGTTACTTACATGTTCTTCCACTTGCTAAGAAGATTTCTTTACACTATTGATTGGAATGATGGTGATAATACTATGGAAAGAATTAATAAAGTTTACATGAAACATCTTATTAAGAAGGTTAATGATAGTGTAAAGTTAGTGTTGAAATTTTTTTAGAACATTGTTGTAAATAGATCAAGAATTCCTCCATCCCTAGTTGAGAAATACAAAGATGATATATGTTTTATGGTTGATACTGATTTCACTTACATTGAGGTAGTAGACCCTAGACATGAATTCATAGACCCTCTTGGCTATGAAATCTCTAAAGTTGAAACAGAAGGATATGTTAGTAGATTGTTGAAAAGTAAATTGGATGCTCATAGCAATAGATTTGGAACGTATGATGAAAACTTTGATTTAGCAAAGACACTTAAGGAAGAGAAACAATCAAAGAAGAGAGTGGAGACTACAATAAAGAAAATTCTAAAAGAAATAGGTATGAGTGAGCAAGAATTTGATATTGCAAGAAAGACTGCAAAAGCAATAAGGCAAAGTGAGATACTATTAGTCCCACCTTGGCATCAAGTGTAGACCCTCAAGAACCCATTCAAGTTAAGGTAAAGGTTGAAGAACCTAAGAACAAGCAAGAATTTAGTCAGATAGAGAAACCCTCTTCTTCAGCGCCAAGAAAAATAATGAAGGCAAGTGCTTTAGGACCGGGTAAAAGACAAAAAGTAATTGTTCCACCAGTACCTAGAAGAGTTGCAGAGATAAAAGATGATGAAGTAACAATTGGTAACAATAAAGAAGAAATCATGGAAACCAAGGATAGAAAGAGTTAATGAAGACATATTGTAGCATGGAGACTTTACCAAGATGAACAAATACTATGATTTATATGGATCCTCTGACAGATTAAATCTAGAGAATGCAATGGTTACACATGGTTTTGGCAAACAATAAATTTGATACTATTCATGGAAAGATACCAGAAGATTTTTACAATAGACTTGTGAGCAGAAAGATGAGAGCATAAGAAGAAGATACTAAAAATGAGAGAGAATGTGATAAGACAACTCTATGACATAAGAGATGATGACCACCTTAAACAGATCCTCAAGCCACTTGAAACCCTATTAAGAACCAAAAGAAGAACTATACAAATAATGGGAGGTCAGTATGAATAAGTGAAGACTGAAATTGAACAGGCAGTTGTGCAAGTGCTAGCAGACTTGGTAGTAGGAAAAGATAGCAAAGATCAATCAGTTACAGAACCAGCAGAGAAATAGAGTTCAAAATAGGCAGAGGTAGCAGTAGAGGTAGTTGAAGTTGAAGATATTCCCTCTTCTTCTATAAACATTGGCACAGAATCTATGGACATTGAAGGAAAAAAAGTTACTTTAGATTCAAATGATGCGGTACTCAACAGTTTGGATAACATTGTTGACAATTTGGCTTTGGGAGAGCAGGAAAAGAGTATTGAAATAGAGACTACATGAACAGAGAAGCAAATGGCAGTAGTGGTCACTACATCTAGTACACCTATTGTACCTATGATACCACAAGAGGACATCAGTTTTACCCCTAAGACTGGAAAGAAAAGAGAGATTGGTTCAATGCTTGAAGATTTAGGAAAAGAAGTGGATGATGTTGCTCAACTAGATTTGATCACATCTTTGAACAAAATTATTGGGAAAAACAATAAGGTCAAGAATTTGGAAGGTAGCCTGAAAGATTTGACTAAGAAGCTACAAAGTGTTATATCTACAAAAGTCTTTGATTCAGATCCACGTGAAAGAGAAAAGATAGTAATAAATTATTTTGATGTTGAGTTCACTAATTTGACTGATATTACTAAGGTTAAGGCTCAGGCAGCTTATGAAGCTGAGATGTTGCAGAATATAAGTCAGAATATCAAAAATGGCATTGACAGCCTTGACATATACATTAAGAACTTAAGGAAACATCTTGAGACTAGAAAGTGTTTGTACATTCAGTGTACAAAATCTGAAAATATAATAATTAAGGAAGAGAAGAAGATAAAAGAGAAGCAAGATGAAATTGCAGCAGAGACAAACTCAATGGTCGGCCCAAACATAAAGATCAGTGCAGTTGAGAAAAAGATCAGAAAATTGTGTGATGAGATAAGGACTTTGAATGATGAGAAGAATAGGAAAATTATCAGGATGAACATCTTGAGAGAGCATGTCTCGATCAAGTTGACTATAATAGAAGAGTAGCTAGAAGAATGTCTTACTGCTAAGACATCATTTCAGAAGTTCAACTTTGAATCTCTTCAAGCTTGTCAGATTGTAGCATACGGATTGAGTACTTTACTCAATGTAGCAAAATCAATTAAGAAGTCTTGGGAGAAAGATTTTGAGGCTTGGAAGTCAGATTTTGTAGATCATGTTGCAAGCCTACCGGCTTTGCAATAAGACAATAAGGTAAAAGTTTTGACACAATTTTGTATATCCCTTTCCACCCTTTATTTTTTCATTGTTGTCAAAGGGGGAGAGATACTTAGAAAATTGCCTATATATGATAAGGAAGGATACTCATAGGGGGATTTATATGGAGTATTATGAAGTGTTATAGATTATGTGTATATTTTGAGGAGATATAAGGATAATATTCTATGGCCACAATTTTGATACAAATTTTGAGATTTTGACTTGTACACTTAGCCAATTTTCTCATATGTTGCCACCAATGAAAAAGGGGGAGATTGTTGGAAATTTGGCTGAGGTATGTACATGGATGTTGTCATTATGGAAACATATGTTCTCTATGAATATCGCATAAGCTGGAAAGTAAGTATGGAAGATCGCAGACTAAAATTGTCCAAGTATGAAACAATGTTTTCGACAGAGCACCCGATACAATTTGTTTTGGCGACATTCACTGGAGCATGATCAAAGTTTTCATAGTTGAACATAGACTCTATGGTGTCTAAGGATACCCCATCTTAGTGTGCAAAAGAGTATGAATAGTACAAACAAAGTTATGATTGTTTTACCGATGACAGAGTATAGCCGATAGAGGAGTTTTGAAGGTAGAACTAGTAAATGAATTAAGGGATTATTTTTCTTGTCAAAATAATGACTTAATATTATAAAGAGCAGACATCCTAGATGTTTACTCTTGGATAAATATGTGGAAGCTGACTAGAGAAAGATATTATGTTTGTATCTTGTATAAAGATGTACCGAACATACTTGAAATGTAACGTGTGATAGTTGTATATTATAATAGTGGTGAAAGTTGTTGATGTGAAGTTTTAAGAAGTACCATATTGTAATCAGTAAACATTTGTATTACTTGTTTGGGTAGTGAGCTCATTTGGTAATCAAGTTTTGTATCTACAACTTCTAATAGGGTTGAGGCTTCTAACAAGGCCTATAGTCCCTTAACCAAGACTGATACACTATATGTTTGCAATAGACTCCTAACAGGGTCAACATCCTTAACAAGATACTTTTGATTAGTGGATCTTTGTAGGTACCATCCCCACTGGGGTTTTCCCTTGGCTAGGGTTTCCTCGAGAACATATCATGTGTTATGATTTCTTTACATTTACTATTATGTATTCTATTTAGTCTCTTATGCTTTAAAGTAATCTGTTATATCCATAAGTGGGCAAAAGTAAAATTTTGTGAAATACTGATTCACCCCCCCTCTCAGTATTTCCTATTTCTAACAAGATAAAGTTTGTAGAATACTGATTCACCACCCCTCTCAGTATTCCCTATTTCTAACATGTACATTTCAAATGTTTTACTTTGATCATTTTCTTTCCATTGTATATAATTTGTTGATAGTGCATACCTACGCATACTTTTTTTATATTGAACAATCCACATCCAATCATTGTAATTGTAACACAAACTGACATACTTGAACAATTCAACAACTTTTTTGTAACATACCTTTATGCCATCCATGGAAAATAGGCCCAAACCATGTAATGAGGATGGAGCTATGCGATATATCCTCTCATTAACACAAAAATCAGTGTTAATTAGAGGTAGCTCATTGGGTACCCATTCTTTCTCAATATGTGTGTATCAAAAGGGCACCTTGATGTCACCTTTGGTCTCATCATCATAAGAACATGACCCCCCTTTAGAAAGGAAAAATTGCATGCGTTTATTGAATTTTTTTCTAATCTTTTGACCTCTAGTTGATCTCCCCATTTTAGTCATACTACATGTACAACTTTCATCTACCATTCCCTCATTTCCCTCATTCGATGTAGATAGATCTAACAAGTACCTATTTGGTGGGTCCTGCAATCCATCAAATGAGATATTGTCACATCCTCACTTCAAATAGAATTTTGATAATATTTAAATAATATATATAGAATAATCAAGTCATGACCCATACGTATGGTTCTTCTTTGTCTATACATGGGAGATATAAAATGTACTAAGTTGAAAGTGATTATATAATTATATGTCTGTACAATTCTTCTTTTTCTATATATACATTATATGATTATATAATATGTCTATTTATAACATACGTGCTCAGTGATAAACAAGAAGAATATAAGAAAATTATGTCTATTTATTGTCTTATACCTACTAATCTATGTCACTGTGCACGATCCACGCCAAAGGGGTTAAATTTCCTGCATATGTTAATCATTTATCTTAAGTTAGCTAAAAATTACATGATACGTATGCTACAAATAACTTAGAAGACAACATGAACAGTATGCAACATCGTAAACATGAACAAATTTACCTTATATGGAATGCAAGATCGTCAATAGAAGGGGTGACAAT
The DNA here is from genome assembly GCA_027943335.1 of Chamaecyparis obtusa. Taxonomy (NCBI): domain Eukaryota; kingdom Viridiplantae; phylum Streptophyta; class Pinopsida; order Cupressales; family Cupressaceae; genus Chamaecyparis; species Chamaecyparis obtusa. The sequence continues at coordinate 737,788 of BSBK01000357.1, forward strand.
GTCTGTAGTCAATTGCCTATTTGCAAAAAGGGTGATAATCAAACACAATATATACATGTATCAATAGTAATTAATTGAGCATCGTAAGCAAAAAATTGGTAATTATAAATCACATATGTTGTAATCATTAGAATTGAAATTAATAAATCAATATTAAACATATATACTAATCAATATAAATATATATAAATAATTAAATCACATATATACCTTGTACATTTCAATCATGTCATTGATCATCTTCTTCATCCATCTCATCATCATCATCATCATCATCATCACCACCACCACTATCATCATCACCATCATCTCATCATCGACATCATCACCATCACCATCATCATCATCATCACCATCATCACCATCATCATCATCATCACCATCATCATCATCATCATCATCATCATCATCATCATCACCATCATCTTGATCTTCATCATCTGCTTCTTCATCATCTTCAATATATTCTTCTTCCATAACATTATACTTTATTGGCCTTCCTCTTAGATCATGTCTAACAAAAAATGACCAACCCTATTTATGTGGAACCTCTGAGTAAAACACTTTCTCACATTGGCTTGGAAGAATATAGGGCTCATCTCCAATTGGCTCAAATGACCTTGTATTAATAATTGTAAATCCATTATCATGTTGAATAACTATTCTATCTGGATCATTTTGATTCAATCATAGCCTGTACCATTTGATGACGAATAAAACTACTTTGAAGGAGTTAAAGTAGCACTCAATTATATCATCCAAGATTCCATAGTATTGATTTTGAGATTGTTGAGGATGTATGTTGTTTCTAGATGATATATTAGTGACCTCAAAAACTGTAGTTATCCCAGAATCACAAGTTTTCTTCATGTCATCCAACTTTTTACATGATACATATGCTACAAATAACTTAAAAGACAACATGAACAATATGAAACATCATAAACATGAACAAATTTCCCTTATATGGAATGCAAGATCATCAATAGAAGGGGTGACAATGTTTGTAGTCAATTGCCTATTTGCAAAAAGGGTGATAATCAAACACAATATATACATGTATCAACAGTAATTAATTGAGCATTGTAAGCAAAAAAATGGTAATTATAAATCACATATGTTGTAATCATTAGAATTGAAATTAATAAATCAATATTAAACATATATACTAATCAATATAAATATATATAAATAATTAAATCACATATATACCTTGTACATTTCAATCATGTCATTGATCATCTTCTTCATCCATCTCATCATCATCATCATCATCATCATCATCACCACCATTGTCATCATCGCCATCATCACCATCACCATCACCACCACCATCATCATCATCATCATCATCATCATCATCACCATCATCATCATCATCATCATCATCATCATCATCATCATCATCATCATCATCATCATCATAACCATCATCTTGATCTTCATCATCTTCAATATCTTCTTCTTCCATAACATTATACTTTATTGGCCTTCCTCTTGGATCATGTCTAACAAAAAATGACCAACCTTGTTTATGCGGAACCTCTGAGTAAAACACTTGCTCACATTGGCTTGGAAGAATATAGGGCTCATCTCCAACTGGCTCAAATGACCTTGTATTAATAATTGTAAATCCATTATCATGTTGAATAACAGTTCTATCTAGATCATTTTGATTCAATCATAGCCTGTACCATTTGATGATGAATAAAACTACTTTGAAGGAGTTAAAGTAGCCCTCAATTATATCATCCAAGATTTCATAGTATTGATTTTGAGATTGTTGAGGATGTATGTTGTTTCTAAATGATATATTAGTGACCTCAAAAACTGCAGTTATCCTAGAATCACATGTTTTCTTCGTGTCATCCAACTTTTTTATGCAAAATTTATGGCCATGATAGTACATAGCTTTGTGGTGCTTGACTTGCAATTTTTCAAGTGTGTGAAAATTATTCGCATCGTGAGTTGATATGAAACATATGAGTCATGATCATTAATAAATTTGTATGTACCTCTCTACCTCTTAAACCATATGCTAGATCAATTACCATTGGCATAACATTGGAATCTCCATTATGATGAGCTTCTCTAACCAATGAAGAAACACCTTCCCATGTTAATGAGCAACCATTTTGTTAACATCGTTCAATCCATACAATCATCCAATCAATATTGTTCACAATATACAAATGTATTGCATCCCACTCTTGACCAATTGTATAAAAAGAATACACCAATTATAAATAACTTATATTGAAGATTTATAAGAATTAATTAACTACAATAACATATTATATTTACCTCTCACTTTCCTCAATCTACCTTTTCCCATCAAGTACTCCCCCTTTGAATTTGTTAATGGAGTTGGGATCCCAAATATGATCTACATGGATCTTTGCTACAAACTTAGGAAGATATTCACTAATGTACACCATGGTCTGGTGTACCATATATCCCTCCACCATAGAACCCTCGGGATGTGCTCTTTGTCGAACCAAGCTTTTCAAAAATTTCAAGTGCCTCTCAACCATCTACATTGACCTAGTTGGTACAGGTCCACATAATTCAATCTCCTCAACTTGATGTATGAGGTAGTGTTCTTGTGCATTGAAAAAAGTTGAAGGTAGACAATTTTGCATTTCACACATAAGAAGAGAAATTTTTCTCTTCCAATAATTTATATCTTCTTTATTGATTTCTTTTGATGACAACCACCTCATGTATTTTTCAAGATCATATATAGCTTGTTTGACACTGTTGGTGAAGTGGTGTGGGAGAGATAGAGATAGAACATACTGCAATATTTGTAAAATGATCTTATCAATATTTTATAAAAGAATGCAATAAAAACTACATACAATATACAAATATATAGTGAATACAAAATAACATGAATTACCTTAATAAATGTATGCCAATCATGTGTTTTCATCCCTGGCCCAAATTCACTTTTCTTTAATATGAGATGGTTTATGTTCGCAGCAAATCCTATGGGAAATCATATTTTTTTTATGAATTTTTTTATAGAATTGCTCTGCTGCTCTAACAATAACCAACTAAGGGCACTTGTATCAATCTGGTCTCCATTATTATTTGATTGAATGACATTTTTCATTGCATGGTTGGATTCTTCAATGTCACTACAAATTTTGACAATTTTGTCTTTGTCACACCTTCCATCCAAGATTTTCCATAATGTCTCTATTACATTCTTTCCAATATGCATAGGATCAAACAAATGCATGATTGAGAGTTTCTCGTAGTACAACAATCTACTAAATTGCATAGGATAACTTTTTAGTCCTTTTGGAAGTTGGTAATTAATGCATTGACGACCTTCATGAGCATCAATTACATCATCAGTAAATAAAACACAATATTAAAATATAAATTTCAAACAAAAACCATCAGATGGAATGACATTACCTCGATGATTTATTTTATTGTATTCCAACTTCCATAGGTGAGGTGTCATTCTCCATGGCTTTGATGTAGTCTCTTCTTTCCCATTGAAAATATGTTTTTTGATAATTTGATACTTATGGTTTCTGTGGAGAAAGTGTCTATTCTCATCGAACACCTTTCTTAAACTTTTTGAATGACGAGATTTCATCTTTGGACCACAAACTGGACCTTCAAATTTTCCCTTTGTTTTAAGACATAAAAGATCGTGTATAATTGGATTAAATATGTTAATTTTATGTTAGCACTATAACATACCAAAAAAGAGGTGTTAAGAAGAGAGCATACCACAAAAATGTGGTAGCCTAGGGGCATCATGTATTGCATGGAATTGAAATTATCTTTGTCCTATTGGTCTAGATATGTCATACATAGTGACCCCATTCCATAACACCATCAACTCGTTGATAAGGGGCTCAATATATATACATTGATATCTTTAACTTGGTACTTACCTAGTTGAATGAATAAAATATTACATAATTATTATGACCATTTTGATGGATTATTTATAATAAATTAATTTAGATGACTATTAAATAAAAAAATACTTGGAACAATCAGTGCCAACATTATGCGCTCTCTCTTTATGGACATCCAAGGAGGAATGTTATTGTTGATAACAAAAATAGGCCACACCGAGTAAGTAGATCTCATCTCTCCAAACAGATTGACACTGTTTGCTACCAATGAAAGCTTGAGATTACGAGGTTCTTCTTTAAAGTGTGGCCATTTTTTCTCTATTTCCTTAAATTCCAAACCATCTACAAGCATTCACATAATGTCATCTCAACTTCTATTATGTGCATGGTAATCCATAAATTGTGCCAAGTTATTGCACCTGAATAATTGTTGCAGACGTGGAATAATGGGAATAAACTGAAGAACCTTGCGAGGCACCTATTTTATTATTTGATCTGATTGATATCTACTAATATGACAAACAAGGCATTGTGTTTCAAATTCATGTTGTTGATGATATATAATATGATCATTCAGACATGCATGTATTGTTTGATACTCCATTCCAATATCTTTCATAGTGGTAGATAATTCTCAATATGGGCGAGGTAGAATGTTTGATGGTGGTAACAAACACTCACCTATCAACCTATGACCAAAAATATAATTTGATAATTTAAATAATATTAATTGCTACATGATTCACCCAATGTTAATTGTAAGGGAATTATGACTAAAATAATGAAAAAAGATGATGTACCTTAACATACATGTCATTTTTACATTGGATAAACCATTCATAACGTTCAAGTTCACCAACAACAATATAACAGTAAGAAGAGTTGTTTGGGAGCCTTCATATAGGGGCTCGTGTGCCTTCTCAAGTATAGGTACATCAAGGTCTATGTCAACAACATCATCATCATCATCATCATCATCTTGATCATCATGATCATCTTGATCATCATGATCTTCTTGATCATCGTGGTCTTCTTCCATTGGATCATTACCTTCTACTTCTATATTCACACCTCCATGTTCCCTCATTTGGAAATCCACATTATCTAGATTGTCATGGTCCATAACATGAAACCTAGGGAGGTTGACCTATATGAAAATGATGACCTTATATTAACCATGACCATGATGTCATCATCAAATCATGTCTTATGTATTTTATAAATTATTAAAATACATACCAATGGACAAAATTTGTTTCCCCCTTCAATGTGACCATGCTGCCTATAATGTTCCTCAGCTATTTTGATTAGATATCTTTGAGTCTTTAAGCCCTTACAAATTTTTCAAGGGCAATAACATTTTCCATCACCTTTTCTTCATAAGTTAGACCATAGTCTAGCAATTTTCTCCCTATTTTTTTGTGTGTTGATATCACTAGACATGGTCTTTCTTGATGTTGTAAGAAGAGCAATGCTTGGAACATATAGGCTTGATCTGAAGAAATCAACAAATAAAAACTAACATGCAAAATGTTAAATTGAATGACATTTTATTATACAGATAAATGTGTTGTCTAGATTACTACATTTCAAAATTAGTCTCTCAAGGATTTTGTTGCTAATCATTATGAACAACTCAAGAATTCTCCCAAGTAAGATGAACAATTTTTGTTTTGAATCTTGAAGGTTATCTAACTATGCTTGAAATAGAATTAAATCTATCTGATATGATCTTTGACATATTTAAGATTTAACTTTATAAATAGTAATTTGAATTAAAAATTTAGAAATTAAAACAAAAACATTTAAGATTCTCAAAGAGAGGAACACATTGAGGAATTAATATTTCATTCAAGTTATACTTGGGATTGCCATCAACATTTATCATCATTGAAGGGGATTAATTCATATTCGGTAGATAACTATGGTAAGCAATGAAATAAAAACATTTCATTTCCAATTATTATCGGTGAGATAAATAAATTTGGAAGAGTACAGAATATGGAGAAGACTCCAAACATAAGTGAGTTGGCAGTCAAAATGTCTTAATAGAATTTACATCAAAACCAAAAACATTAATCAATTGATTATTATATAAGCTCCTCAAGCATGATTTGGAGAGGACTACATTACATGTTGAGACACAATATTGTTTTCACAAGTTGGTGACTATTATAATCATCAGGTAGATTAGGCTATAACTGGTGGAGAGAAGTATGTGTGTAGATCAGAAAGTATAGAGTACACACCAGTGTCTTGCATAAGTGAAAGATGAAATGTATATTTCATGTAAAAAATAGTAGCATTCTTTGGACATTCAAAGGTGTGTTTTAGACATAGAAAAAGAGTAAATTGTTGAAGGAAGTAACAAGGAATGGCATATGTTAAAGAAAGAGAAGTAATTTTCATTAAAATGTTCACAGGGAGATACATCTTTTATTTTGTGAAAATAAAATCTCTACTATTTTGAGAAGGGTTTCTAAGAGTTTTGAATTCTTAGATCTCTGGCAGTCATGGTAAGTGACAAAAGAACTCTTGTGAAGAGCAGTGACACTCACTATAAAAGAGAAGAGCATGCAATGATACTATGTAGAACACATGATCCACCACATTCAAAGTAACTTCCAAGAATGTATATCAAAGCAAAGAGTAGACGTAGATGATAAGGAAGAGAATGGCATTGTCTACAAAAGTAGAGAGGAAAGGCCAAAATTCAAAGATGACTATTAGAGGAGACACTAGCTAAATGGGAGGGCATTCAACATGCATCAAAAGTAGTGGTATACACTGCAAATGGAAAAGACAATGTTGATGAAGTTGGAATGGCACTTTTAGAGTTTCATAGAGTTCCTCATGATAGTGAGCACAAAAGATGATCAGTCATGTGAAGGAATAGTAAGAATGAAAGAAAAAATGCATCCAAGAGTCTTGAGAAGTGACTATCAAAAGGATGTCAATAAATGGTGATCAAATTTGTAAGCAAAGATTAGTCCTAATGACAAAAAACACTTTTGAGTTCTTAGTTATAGACAAGGTTGACTATCAAATAGGCTTGATGAGGTGATGATAAGTGTAACAATTCATGATTTAAAAAGATGCCAAAACAATGTGGATAAGAAATGTTTAAAGAAAGTTCTTCTTTAATGCGTATCCACTATCACAGTGGTATAAAGTGATAAAAAATAATGATTCATATGGTTTATGATAAGTCACAAAGACACTCTTATAATAGTCATCAAGAGATAATAGAGGTCATGCATGCATGATTGCAAAGCATAATGAATAAAGAACATGCACTGTTATGAAGGCTCATAGCCACAGAAAGGAATGATGTCATAAAAATCAAAAGAAGGACAGTTTCTAAAAGGTGGTGATATTCAAATATTGAAATGAGGGTACTATATCATGACAAAGATGCAAGCATTAATAGATTTTCATGAATGTGAAGGTACAGTGATCAACAATGCCATAAAGAGACTATTGTTAGTGTTTCTACAAAATAGAATGACAATGTTGTGAAAGAAAAGATTCATGTTCAAGAAGAGTGCCTCAAAACAATGTTATTCAATGCTTGAGGGATGATATTTACTGCTCTCATAATGACTACATGATGAAAAGATGGTTAGATTAAAAGATTTAAATCTTACCCACTAATATGACAGTCAGCTATAGGGCCACAATGTATGTAATGAGAGGTGTCATATTGTCTTTCAAAGAGCAAAGTAAAAGATGGTAGTAGCATCAAAAGGTGCATGTTTTTTAGAAAGTTTTAGACCATGGAATGAAGAGCATGAGGCTATCATCACATCAATACTTATGAGTTGTGAGATAAAAAAATATTGAAGGCATTAGATCTTACAAGGAAGAAATGTTTAGTGTAATGAAAGAAATGGAAAACCATACCAAGCATGAGGAATCATGGTGACTGTGTATAAAGGAGTAGTAGTGGTAAAGGGAACAATTACAACAGTGATTTAATGGTCAATATAAGATATAGAGATGTTTTCAAGATGAGAGGCAATGATATGTATTTTGTTTCTAATGATGTGTTCACTACCACAAGACAATTTTTCAATCATGGATAATAGAACTCTAGTGTAATATACACCAATAGTCTTGTAGGGAAGATATAAGTACTTTTCCCTCCTATGACTCAATTTTAATAAAGGTTCCAAGATAAAAATAATGAATCTCACCAAATTGACCCTAACATGCATGAATTTAATTCTTAAGGTGGATTGACATGGTATGGAATGAATTGGATTGTGACTGTAATTCAACCTTAAGACAAGATAGTCACTACCTTGAGACTTAATGGCCTATGTAACTGCAATTTCCATTACTGTGATTTGGTTCCAAGGGACCCTGATCAACTTTAAAATATATGAAAAATATATGTATGCTTGTTTCAATACCTAACAGTCATTTTTTAACTCATTTTGTGTCCTTTCTACAGTGACAGAGGTAACTTGGATCAGTCAATTCATTTTGAAAAGAAATCTTATAGATAGATCCCAATCATTTTTTTTGTTACACGAAGTCTTCCACTCCACCATGATAATACATCAATTGTAAGAATGAAGAACTACTACTCAACAAAGGATTGTCCTAACTTGGACTGACTGATATTGTGACTGGGAATGGCAATAGACTAAGATAGTGTTATTTGGGACTGCCAAAACACAAATAAGCATGTCCAATCCAAAGGAAAAATACCCCTATTACTTATAAAAATTAAAGACTTCAAATTCTCTATTAAGTCCCACCAAATACATGTGAGGAAATTACAAAAGATAAATGAGTATGTCTGATTAGTTTTTACTATCATCAAGTCTGTCATTGAACATTTTCCATGATAGTCTAATATTATGACTTATTTTGTATAAAAATGATATAGCCAAAATCTCATGATAGAGAATTTGGTTGTAACTAGTTTGAATGTGCTTAAATACCCTCTTTGGGTCAAGGGGTAAGGAGTGTGTGTTTTTGGAAGAACCAAAAAATCATAAAATATTATTATGAAATGCCTAATCCCTGTCATTTTACCAATCAAATGTTCATATCTCAAAGGAATGGATAGTTATCAGTTTGAAACTCATCGGTTCACCTTATTGCACTTTGCCATGGCTTTAAAACTTCAAGAAAAAATAATAAACTTCCAATGTTGATTAAATTTTAAGAGTGTTAGAGCATGTTAAATGCATTTTTTTTAGGGAAGTGCATCATAAGGGAGACAACAAAATTTGAATGTTTTACATATTTTTTTCCTCCCAAATAAAATTATGCAATTTCAAAAAAATTACATGTCATTTTGAGTCTCTATGTAAAATATATAATCTGTACAAGTAACAAAAGATGTTTTATCACTAACATCTTTGACCATGGCCAAAAACATTATAAAATTTTAGTCAAAGCTTAAAAATTCACTAGTTAAAAAATATCAGCCACTACAGAACTCATAATCTAGGTGAAAAAAAATAAAATCGAGCCTCTTCAAGAATGAGCTATTATTATTTCTTCATACAAGATGTTTCAATTCCTATTGTTGGCTTGTGCTCATCCTTGTTCATTAATACACACACTAGGGTATGGAGAGAAGCATACAAGTTGTGTGAGGGCATGGAGATACATCAAAGAATAAACAACCCATGAAAATATCCTTGAAGACAAAATGGTTTCATGGATTGCAATGATTTTTGGATATGAATAAAATGGATTTTGAAAAGGCTTTAGAAACTTTCAAGAAAATGCAAAATAGGTGTAAAGCCCAATTCAATAACCTTTGCAAGAATCCTTCCTTCCTATGATAAAATGGGAGCCTTGGAACAATATATGTACGTGTATGGACATCCATTAATGCAAAATTGAAGGTGCATTTTTTTTAGATACCATGCTTCAGAATGCTCTTGTAGATATGCATGCAAAACATGGAAGCAAAAATCAAGAATGTGAACTTTTTTACAGAATGCCTCAAAGAGATGTCATCATACATACTTCAATTGGCAAGTATAAAGCCAAATTATTTTCCAATGTCCTCCCTACATGTGTCAAAATGGGGGCTTCAAAATATATTATGGATAAGAATTAAAGCATGATGGTACAATGATGTAGATGAAGCAATGGTCAGATCAAAAAACTCAATCTCCTACTCTTATAGACCCAATGGATCATCTTCAATTCAAGGATCTTACTCACATCAAACTCCTAATTGATTTACTCCAATTGGTACATAGCTTGAACAAAAAGGGGAAACATGATCTTCATGGAATAAAATCTTCACAAAATCTACACAAGTTGTTCTTGATTGTCCTGTACAAGGGTTTTGCTATCAGCAATCTTGTTTTGTTTTTCATAACCAAAGTGTGCAATGAACAAATAAGTGGACTATCATAATAGTCATAGTCATTATTAGATTACATTTCCCGAGCATGGTCTATTTCTATATTGTGCCCTAGAAATTTACACAGTAATGAATTGAACATCTTTGTAACTTAGCTTTCATTGTATCTATGTGTTGAAGTGTAAATACTAAGTTCTGTTGACCCTTTGTTATAGTGCCATGCCCACAAGATTGTAAAACCTATGACAGTCCGGCCGAAAGTTTTCCTGTCGGCTTTGTCATGGAATAGGAACATTGACTTGCGGATTCTCCATTGGTATTCCATACCATTGGGAAAAAAGAAAGCCAAGGACATGTATACAATTAATCTAATGCGCAGAATTGGGGAAAGATCATGTTGCTTCTAGATTTGAAGCCCTAAACCGGATACGCTCCATGGGTTCAATTAATGAAAGTAAAGGAGGTTGGAATAGTGGAGAATAGGTGAGTGGGTTTTGAAACCGGTTAAGGCTCATGGTCTAGATACTTATTTCAATATCTTGAAAAATCCCTTGAATCATTCTAGTCAAAAGTGACCTAGATTGATCAACTAGGTTAGACATTCCTGTGACCATTCATGGGTGTTGAAGAAGGTTGTTGTCATTATTTTGATTATTCAAACAAAAAATTAGATGGAAACAAGAAAAATTGAGAACCATTAGAAATAGCAAGCCCTATACTTGGAGACTAGAATTATTCAGTTAAACAGTGGACTTGAATCTATATCCAAATTGTGTAAGTTTGTTTACAAACTCAAATAGGAATCAGGGCGGAAATCCTTACTTATAGGCGGTCATCCTTTGCGCGTTGCCCTTGATCTAATTCATCATGCTTGGAATAATGAAATGAGAAACAAAACCTTTTTTTTTATTATGCCCATGTTGGTCGAACTTTCGACCTCCACGGTATTGGTTGAAATTTTGACCAACACGGGTATGGATTAAAAAAAATAAAATTTTTTCCTTCTATAAATCGACCAAGGAAAATCATTTTAATGTTTGGTCAGAAATGTTGGTCTAAAAAGTGGGTCTAATGTACTAGTGATATCTGATTTATCTAAGAAAAATCTTCACCTCACTGAACAAGTTAAATCCCAGTAGATCGGTCAAGAAGGACAAATGATAAGAATGATTGATTTGATCAATAATGCTAGATAAGCTGAACAAGAGAGAAACTTGGCTATTGAAGAAAAAAGACAAATGATTGAGAAACTACAAGAGAAAGAGTCTGAGATACTAAGATTTATCGAGCATCACTTTGAGATATCTAATCAGTTGGTTTTTGTAAGTCAGGAAATCAACCGAGTGAATAGTGAGTTGACAAGGAAACTTGAAGACATTGGTGAGCTCATAGAAGAAAATGAAAGACTAAAAAATAAAGTGAAGATGCAACAACAACATAATGAAATTTTAAGAAAGCTGAAGACAATTCTAAGAAAATTGATGAATTTTTTATCAATCAAAGAGGACTTGGAAGTACTACTAGATTAGGCTATACTGAGCAAGGAGAATCATCTAAGAAAGCTGATCATGTGAACACCTACAAGATTCAATGACCTAAGAAACTTTCATGTTATCATTGTGGTAAACCGAGCTACACATCAAATATTTGTAGGAGTAAAGCTAAAGGTAATCCTAAAACCACTCCTAAGTTCAATGGTTATTGTTATAGTTGTAACAAGTATGGACATCAAGCACATGAGTGAAGATCTAAGTTGAATAGGACTCCTAACAAACCCTACATGGAGAAACACTATCTCACTTGCAACATGCATGGACATACCTCACAAGAATGCAAAATAAAGATGAAGCAAGTTTGTACACTGAAAGGACAAAACACGACCTATCAACCAAAAAGACAAGGTAATGCTTATACTTGGGATTATAACACATGGGTTAGGTATGCAACATGTGAAAGATATGGACATATTGTAGCTAGCTGAATGAAGAAGAACTGGAGAGGTAGATCTCCCTACTGGACAAACTCTGGCATGGCATACTTATATTGTCGCAAGGTCGGCCACTTAAGTAAAGATTACAAAGACTGAGCACCAGAGACACAAATCTATGAGAATGAAAACAAGTTAAAGATATCGTGAGGATAAGAAACACTATGTGGAGAAAAGCATTAGGTTATAATGTTGAGTCAAGTAATGCAGTCGATAAACCTCATCTAATGGATTGAGTGACATTGCCACCTCCACCTAAGTTGAAAAGGCATGTATGGAACTAATAATTCTAATTGGTTATATCTATCATACAGTTCCTTATATCAAGTGTTCACATACCAAATCTACATGAATTAAGATGCACTATGGTTTTACATATTTTGAGCTTTAAGTGTTTATAGTCGGTATATGCTAGACCGAGTGAAAAGTTACTAGTTGGTAACTATTAGCAAGGTTAACCGAGCGCTAGTCTTAACTAGGTGAAATTTCATGTGTTAACTAAGCTTATGACATTTTGTGTTATACACCAAGCATGACAGTTGTCACTAAGCTGTGTTAGGTTGAGCATTTATTACAAAAGGTTTAAGAAGGAATTTGAAAAATTCTATAAATATATGATGGACTTAGCTTATTTTTCACACTGCGATCACAAAGAGCTAAGAGTTTATAGAGAGAATTTGAGAAAAATATTTTCATAGCATTCGAGAAAAGATTTGAAGGATTTCAAACATTTTCATCATTGTTACGAGTAAGTGTTATCATCACTAAGATGTTTATTTTATATTTCCCAAAACCCTAAATGAAGAACAATGGCATCTACATCTAAGGTTAAAAAATCCTAGAATGTAGCTGAGAAGGATGTTAGATTGATCATTTCTACTACATGTAATGAGCCAAAGTACAAACTTCACCTTGAATTTGCTTCGCAGATTGACAAAATTAGAGCCTTTTCGAGTATACTGCCTAGGGTTTTTCTGGTAGAAGACATATGTGCCTACATTCACTGTAAGATTGGTGAGATTGGTGATTTTGAGCTCATTGCTACATATCAAAAGCTATGTGTTGATGAAAAAATAAAGGATGAACATGAATATTTTAGAGACGAGGGTTTGACAAATGCCATATATTTTCCAAAGGTTTTTAGGAATTAGTGGATACAAATTGTTCTTAGCCATTTTCATGATGGAAAAATTTGGCTAGATGAGCCTGTAAAAATAACAAAGGATATCATACACATTGTGACAGGTTACCCTACCACCAACAAAGTCAAAGCACTAAGGAGTGCATCGAGAACCGAGTTAGAAAAGACAACTAGAATAAAATGGGATGGCAGAGGTTTGAAAGTTAACACAATAAAGGATATCAAAACTAGGTTCGATGCATATGTCATTAGGTATAAGATCTTTTAATCAAGTAGGCCCAACAATGTACTGTGTGGAGTGGTAGATATTGCATACAAGATAGTAAAGAAGGGATTTCAATTAGATCTTGCCAAGTTTCTATTGAGACAGGTTGAGGAGAACATGAAGACTATTCAGATGGAAAAATCAAACACATGTAAGTTTGGATCACTATTACTTTGCATATTCTTTTATGTGCAAAATTTTTTCCCTTCAATTGGTAATATTCACATCCGATAAGCCTGTGACACTTCAAATAACTGATTTGAGAAAGAGTTTGGGTGATAATTTTGTGAACATAGTGGACATTTATTTTGAACAATTCAAAGATAGAATGAATGTAAGGAGTGGAATACCGAAATAGTTGGTAGAAGAATATGAACATGACATCTATTTCCTAGTGTATACAAATTATGCACTGATAAAATTAGTTGAGCTGAGAACTAAGTCGTTAGCCCCAATAGGATACAAAATTGATATTGACCAAGCTTCAAGGTCAATCAAGGCTTTATCAGAAAAGCCTAAGGATCTAAAAGCTACTAAGTTTAGAACCTATGAGGAAGAAAAACAAAGAATTAAAATAGATCTAGTCATTGGGAAGGCAACCTAGAAATCAAGAAAAATGATCAATAAATTTATTCAAAAGTTTGGAGATGATGCAGAAGCATATGAGGACATTCTGGTTGAGGTAGAAATTGAGGGTCAGTTACTTCTTACTAACACTACATATGATGATGAGGCAACCGAGTCTGAAAAAGATATATAATCTACACTAGTTTCCCTCACTCCCAAGAAGAAGCAGGCAAAAGCACAAAATAGAGCCTAAACAAGGTCAACCAATATAGCTTCACCTCCACTAAAGAAGGGAGTAGTAAAAATCTCAAGGCCTACATTGACTAAAAGATATTAGAAGAAGAGAGGTACTCAAGCTACCTCTGAGGAATCAAAGAAAATAAGGAAGTTGATAAGAGGTAAAGACAATGTTGATGATGAAGAACAAGAAGATGATCTGAATCAATACAAAGCAGTTGTGAATAAAGATCAATCAGTTGATGAGTTATTTGAAACATTAATAGATACTGGAGGCCTCGATAACTCATAGTTGAGTCAGTTTGCACACATGACAACTGAGGAATAACACAAGATAGAGGGAGCAGACATCTAAGTGATGATCAAATTCAAAAGGTACCCATAGAATTTTCAAAATCTGTACCTAAAAGCTTAAATGAGAGGATATCTGCTAGGTGGACTTATGCCTTAAACACAAAGAAGAAAATGAGGGAACATTCCCTAGTTTTGGAAATGCCAACATTAATAGTCCTTGATGTTGATGAGCTAATGGAAAAGTATTCAAATATATTTTTGGTTAAGAGAAGAGCTATACAGATACTTGCCAAGAATTTAGAAGACATTGATGAGAATAGTCATTTGTTGTGGAGTTCTATTCTCCAAGCACAAGCTGAGGTAGATAAGCTAGCTTTAGAAATAATACCTAAGATGAAGTCTAAGAGAAAAGGAAAAGGCATTGATTTAGATGATGCAGATCTAGAAACTAAGGACCCCATTGAGCTATCAGACACTGAGGTTCCTGATACAACTATTGCCATTGACTACCAAGAAGTAAACCAGGATTCACCCAAGAAGGTGATAATAATTGGAACCAATGATGGTTGAAATGATGTACTTATAGAGGACATCACTAATAGAGACCCTAATGATGTCAAGGATGATGAGTAAATCATTGTTGCTAGAGGTCAACAAGATGAGCAAACCCCCACCAAGCTAGAAATAAGTATCATACCGGGTGACCTTCTAATTTTGGTTCAAGAAATTGAAATTATTTCACAAAAGGAACCCAAAGGCTCAATCCCTGAGCAACCAAAGGATACAATAGGGGAGCAAGGTACAAGCACACAAGGCCCTACAAAGATAGATGATCCTAAGGAGAAAGAGGCTGACACACAAGCACTAGAAGATCCTAAGCTGGTAGAGATCATTGAAACTACCACCCCCACCGACACTACATTAGAGGCTCCAACTCAATCGACCAAAACTTAGGTCATCTAGGAGTAGAAGAAGGATGATATAGTCTCAACCAAGAAAGAGAAGTCAAACATAGAGGTAAAAGCTCTAGTACCTTTTGTCAAGAGATCTCTACAAGAAACCAAGAAGAAGAAGAAGAAAAATGGAAAAGGGCCAGTCACCTTGGATGAGATAATTGAGATTCCAGAATATGACCTAAGGATTTTGGACCCTAAGGAGATGAGAAAATATGTAGAGTTGTGCACGAGGAAGGTTGTACAAGAGAAATTGAGAAAAGAAAGTAAAAGCAAGAAAATCCTAGAAGAAGTAAGAGACCTCCTTCAGTAAGTTGTTCATGACATCTAAATAAATGAAGATACTCCAATTTTGGACCAACTTGCTATTGGAAAATATAATTGAAGAAATTGTTTTATTTTCATTGATGTCAAACCTTAACTGGTAAGATAGTTTCTATCTAAGAAAGTACCATATCTATTGATTGATGAAAAGGATTAGGGCAAGGGAAATAACAAGAGAGCATAAGGAAAGGTTGAGTTATTTGATATCTCAATGGGTAATTTATTATTTGGAACATTGATAAGATAATGTATTATTTATCTAAGTAAGAAGAAAGATTGAAGAAGTAGGCTTAACCGAGAAAAAGTGAAGAAATCTAGTTTAAGATGAGTGATATTAGTGTTGATCAAGCATCAGTAAATGCTGAGTAAGTTTAGTGTTGATCGAACATCAGTTTATGCTGAGTGACAAAACATTGTCAAGTGAGAGTGTTAGCTGAGGAAGACAGTTTGAAGAGATGACCAAGTTATATAGAGATGAACACAGTATTGATCGAGTGTCAGTAATTTACATTTTGACAAAGAATTTAGATCCCCAGCTGACATAGTTGAATTCTTGGGTTATGTAAATTGTGTTGAATTTATTAATTGATTATATGGAGAATTTAATGCATGGTAAATCATTTTATTATGGATTCAATGAGGAGATTGAAGATGTTTCTATAAGGAAGGGTGAAGAAACTAATCTTGGAAGGATTCAATGAATCTGACCTAAACCTAAGATCTATCAAGGAGATTAAGAAGAAGAAGACATCTACCTATTGAAGAGGTATAAAGGAAAACCTAAGTGTGAGGTTACAGAGTATGCTAGTGTTGTTGATGTTATTGACTAATAATTCTAAGCAGAAGGTTGAAGGTGAAGGAGTTGATCAGAGTTGTGATTGCTTTAAGCAAATTCTGAGCAGATCAATGATGGAGATGGAAATGGAACTCAGTCAATAAATCAACATATATGTGTGAATTGGATCTATTATTTGCAAAGTCACTTTTGACAAAGTGTTTAAATCCTTTAATAGGGTCACACCTAGCATTGTGTTTGTATACCTTTAAAAAGGTTGGATTTTCACAGATCTCATTTCAGAAGAGTGAATATATCAGTAACATGTTACAAAGTGGTTTTTCCCAAATTGGGTTTCCACTATAAATCCTAGTGTTATACTTGTGTGAATGTTTCTATATTCTGCAAGTTAATTAATATTAGATAGTGGACTGCATGTTTTGGTTATGTAAAAGTAGGTTTTGAAAGGAACCAAAACCTTTTACATCAAGATTACAAGATATGAATTAAATATCCAATAAAACTTGTGCATCAGCACCAAAAAAAGCCACACACGAATCCAAACACAAAAAGAATAGGTAGAAAAAAAAAGGACAACAAAAAGACAACAGGATAGCAACCTACTAGCTAAATACAATTCATAATTTCAGCCGCTTGATCGCCGATGTCTGCATGTTAGTTGTAGACACTTTTAGTTCTTCAATATCATTTTTTTTATCATTGTCTAGCTTCCTAAACCTGGATCTAGTTCTCTTGCTGGGACCTTGATCATCTTTGACCTCAGTTATCACCTGCTCCCCTTTTCCCTAGTCCAACTTGTCCACCAGTATTTTCACATGCTCAGTTGATGCCTTTAGGATAGCAAAGCTCTCCTCTGCAATATTCCCAACCATTTTCTCCATCTTGTCAACTTTGTTTTCTATAATATCAATCCTTTTTTTCAACCCTTCACCACTTTCAATTTTTTCTTCCATAGTAGTGATTCTATCATTAAAGATAGTGAGCTCCTCAGCCCTTTCGACAGTCTCAATGAGCTCATCAATAGTTTGGCCCATGGTTTTCTCCCCCAAATTCATTTTAATAAGGACCCCAATCTCTTTTTGGAGCTAATGGATATGAGACTTCATAACTATGATGTCATTTTTCATTATGCTAAGGGTAGTCAAAAGAGGTAGACAACCTAGATTCTCAAAATCCTTGTTCCCTCCCTCCATCTTCTCCTTGGAACTCTCCACCTTATCCTTCCATGTGTTAACCATGTCCTTCTCCTTCCCATCCTTCTCAATGTTTATCACATCCTAGGCAACATCATGCAAAATATTGTCCTCGACCAAACATTTTGTTCCAGCCCCATACTCTCTTCCACAGCTAGGTCATTCTCCACCTGGTCTTCCTGATTGTCAAGACTCTTCTATTGAGAAGAAGAACCCTCATCAGAGGAAATGAAGACCCAATTAGCAATTTTCTTCTTCCCCTATAGACTGCATGTTATATGTTTCTAGTATATATACTATAGAGACCAAGTTATGTTCATGATTAGATCTGAGATTGTTGAAGTGTTTTAAAGTTAAATTGGTACATCTAGACCTGAGAACAACTGATTCAGCCCCCCTCTCTATTATTCTAAATAATATTAACAATTTCTATCAGAGTTATTGGTGCTTATAGAGAAATTTTTTAAGGTGCTTGAATCTAATGATCAAGATGTATAAAAAGGAGGTACCGAAGTTAAACAAGGTAAAATTCCTTGCATGGCAGAGTCTGATGAAACTGCATCTAGCTAGAATTGGTGATTCGACGAAGTACTATGTTGAAGATAACTATGTTATACCTGCTACACCTTTGAATGTCAAGGAGATGAAAGCAACACAAGAACACAATCAAGTAATGTTGGAGATTGCATCTTGATGGAATATGGATGAAGTGACTGAGAGGGGGGGGGTGAATCAGTCAACCATAAAAACACTTCACAATTAATTCTTTGCAGATCCCTTAAGATATCTTAACAATGTTATCTATTTTAGCACTCGGTAAATAGATTGCAGTAACTTTGAAGATGCAGAAAGTATTAGCAAAATTATCTTTGTATATTCATCAGCACATGATTGAGAAATCAATTAAGAACACAAGAGACACAAGATTTAACGTGGAAACCCAATATGGGAAAAACCACCAATGTATCTAGATACTGATTTTCACTTTTCTGAAGTGATGCCCGGTTAGAAGCCAACCCGGTAAAAGGTTACAAAACACACTGTTAGGTGTGACCTTGTTAGAGGATTTAAAACACCCTGCTAGGAGTGGCCTGGTAAGAGGTCTTGAAAAAAATTCAATGGAATTGTCACCTTGTTAGAGGATTTACATTATGGCTGTTAAACCAACTCAGTTAAGAGATTTAGAATTCACTGTTACAATGATAAGAAGGTAACAATGAAAAAGTGACCTGTATAATAATGCAACTGTCTTGCTGATTACAGATCTCTGTTCTGCATAAGTCTGATCCTTTCTGATTGAATAAATCTTTGCTGCTCCTCAAGGATATCTGAACATCCTTCACAAATTCGCATATACCTTTCCTTCTTTTCTTCTGTAAATCTTCTGCTGTATTCTATTTTATTTTTCACATTTGACCTTTTATTTATATGATTTTGGATTAGTCAAATCGACATTATTTAGTATAACAGTCGGCTGAATTAAGCAAACTCTATTTGCAAAAATCCTTCAGGGGCCGACAGTGCTCGGTGACCATATCTTTCTATAATTTTTCGGTGACCGAGGGAACTCGGTAAACACCAACAATCCTTTACCTTTGATAACCGACTGAACTCGGTAAATACTAACTTTTCTTGATGACCGACTGAACTCGGTAAACACTATCTTTCTTCGATGACCAACTGAACTCGGTAAACACTAAACTTTCTTTGATGACCGACTGAACTCGGTAAACACTATCTTTTCTTCGATGACCGACTGAACTCGGTAAACACTAAACTTTCTTTGGCAACTGAGTGAACTCGGTAGACACTGCTTTTCTTCGATAACCGAGTGGACTCGGTAAGCACTAATATTCCTGTCTGGCAGACCGACTGAGCTCGATAGAAGCTGATTGCTGCGGACTATGACATTGTGTGACATCAAAGACAATACATAATTGAGTAGCAATTTCCTTCAGACAATTGTTTCCAACAATCTCCCTCTTTGGCATTGATGGCAACACAATATGTCATAGCATAAGAAATTTGAAAGAGTTAGCTCGGTTTAGATTCAAATCTCCCTCTGTCAGCAAACTTCCTATATCCTAAAAATTCTTCCTTCTGACTATTGAAAATTTCTTGAAGTAATAGCAAAGACATAGCAAACACTCCCTCTTTGACAACACATGCCAAAGACAATTCACATATTACCAGTGAAAATTAATGTACCTCAAGTACTGATTCATATGCAATGATTCCTTGAATATGCTGCATCAACCGGTTGATTTTCAATCATGTTCAGGTTGATGCATCACTAAAATTGTATTTAGTGAGCCTCGGATAGGGGAATGACCCCTAACTTACCTCTTAGATACACAAATGCATCCTTAGGTAATGGTTTGGTAAAAATGTCTGCAATCTGTTCTTTTGTATGAATATATTCTAATCTGATTTCCTTGTCCTGCACCAATTCTCTGACAAAGTGATATTTAATAGCAATGTGCTTGGTTTTGGAATGCATCACTGGATTCTTAGAAATGTTTATTGCACTGGTATTGTCACAAAATATAACAACTGGTTCTTTGATTTCAACCTTCATACCTTCTAATAGCTATTTAAACCAAACAATATTTGAACAGTTTACTGCAGCAGCAACATATTCTGCTTCGGCTGTGGATTGAGATGTACAATTCTGCTTTTTACTAGTCCAGGATACCAGTCTTTTTCCAAGAAAAAATGCTCCACCACTTGTGCTTTTTCTGTCATCAATGTTTCCTACCCAATCAGCATTAGTAAACACTTTCAAGTCTAGATTGCCTCCAAATTTATACCACAAACCATACTCTTCAGTTCCTCTTAAGTATCTTAAGATTCTTTTGATTGCCATCATGTGATTTTCCTTAGGTTTTGCTGCGAATCTAGCTACTATACCGACTGCTAAGGCAATATCAGGTCTTGTATGTACTACATACTGCAATTTTCCAATCATAGATCGGTATAGGGTCTAATCAACTTCTTTTGAATCATCATTTTTGGTAAGTTTCAGTCCAGTACACATGGGTGTACCAACTGGTTTTGAATCTTCCATACCAAACTTCTTAAGTATCTCCTTAATGTATTTGGATTGAGTAATGTATATACCATTCTTGCTTTGCTGAATTTGAAGACCAACAAAGAATTTTATTAAACCAAACATAGACATTTCAAATTCTCTGTTCATTTGTTTTGAAAATTCTTTGCACTGATCCTCATTCCCTATAAATATAGTATCATCCACAAATATTTCTGCCAATACAATTTTGTCATCCGGTCCTTCTTTGATATACAGATTACTGTTATCATTAGCTCTTTTGAAATTAATCTGGATCAAATAGTTATGGAGTCTTTCATACCATGCTCTAGGAGCTTGTTTTAAACCATACAATGCTTTGTGTAACCTGCAGACCATGTCCCTTTTATCTGGATCAACAAAACCTTCAGGTTGTTCAATGTAGACTTCTTCATCAAGAATTCCATTGAGAAACATAGATTTTATATCCATCTGATATACCTTAAATCCTTTGTGTGCTGCATAAGCAAGTAGAGTTCTTACACCTTCTAATCTTGCAACAGGAGCAAAAGTTTCTCCATAATCTATACCTTCTTCTTGAGAATAACCTTTACATACCAGTCTAGCTTTGTTTCTAGATACTTGACCATCTTCATTCAGTTTATTTTTGAATACCCATTTTGTTCCAATTACATTCTTATCTTTAGGTCTAGGTACAAGAGTCCAAGTTTTGTTCTTTTGTATTTGTTCTAATTCTTCATTCATTGCTTCAATCCAACTTTCATTTTCTAATGCATCTTTGATATTTCTAGGTTCAAAACTAGTAAGTAGACATGTACCTTTTAGCTTGCTTCTTGTCATAGTACCATCTGATTTGTTTCCAATGATTTGATCTGGTGTATGATGTCTTCTGACATATTTGGCTAGTATAGGTTCCTTGCCTTTTGAATGATTCATGTTGTTGTCTTCTAGGATCTCTTCTTCAGGTTGCTCGGGCTCGGTAGATATTTGCTCAGTAACTTCAGGCTGAGACTCGGTCTGAATTTCTTCCTGTGACTCAGTTTGAACTTCTTCCTGTGACTCGGTAACTGTGCTTGGCTCGTTAGATATAGCTTCCTTATTGATAGTTGTGTCTGTCAATGTTTCAGGTTCAATGTAAATGAATCTTCTGTAGTTCTCAGGTTCCCTTTTGCTTTCTTCCTCAGTCTTTTCTGCAAACTCATCAAATTTTACATGTATACTTTCTATGACTTTGTGAGTAGATAAGTTCAGACATTTGTATGCCTTGCTTTTGCTAGAATATCCTAGGAATATTCCTTCATCACTTTTCACATCAAATTTATTTCTTCTGGATTCTTTTAAGATATAACACTTGCTACCAAATATTTTCATGTAACTTACATTAGGTTTATAGCCATACCATAATTCATAAGGAGTTTTAAATGTGTCTTTCTTCAATTGTACTCGGTTCAAGGTATGAATGGCAGTGCTGATAGCTTCCTTCCAGTACTTTATAGTGATGTTCTTTTCTATCATTAGAGTCCTTGCACAATCCATAATAGATCTGTTTCTTCTTTCTGCTATTCCATTCTGCTCAGGAGTTCTAGGAGTTGATACCTGTCTTTTGATTCCTCTTTCAATGCAGAAGTTGTTAAAATCATGGGAGATGAATTCACCACCTCTGTCTGATCTTAAGCATTTCAATCTTTTCCCTGTTTCTTTTTCTACTCTTGCTAAGTACCATTTGAACTTTTCAAATGCTTCTGATTTTTCTCTTAAATACATGACAGTCATCATTCTAGAATAATCGTCAATGAAAAGAATAAAGAATTTATCTCCAGTATAGCTTTGTATTCCAATAGGTCCACATAAATCAGTATGCACAATTTCCAAAATTTCTTTAGACTGATAGTTCTTACTCTTGAAACTAGTTTTACTCATTTTGCCAATCTGACAATTCTTACATAGACCAGTGTCAGGTTTCTTCAAAGTAGGAATGCCTCTAACCTTCTTGAATTTGCTTATTTTTATCATGTTATCAAAATTCACATGACATAACCTTTTGTGCCATAGCCAACTTTCTTCTATTTGAGCAATAGAGCATGAATATTCATTGAGATCAAGATAAAATAAGTTACCTTTTGTTTGTTTGCCTGATCCAATGAGTTTTCCTTTTCCATCCAGCAGTCTTGCTTGACCATTCATGAATTCAACCTTGAAACTAGTGTTGATTAGCTATGCTACACTTAGAAGATTATGTTTTAGTCCTTCAACCTAGTAAGCATTATCACATATGAGTTCTTTGGTTAATGAGATTCTTCCTTTTCCTTTTATACAACAAGGTTCATTGTTTCCAAATCTTACATTACCATTGTCACAGTCTTCTAGATATTCAAATTTTGTCTTGTCACCAGTCATGTGGTGTGAACATCCACTGTCTATTATCCATATATCATCTTTTCTTATATGAGAAATAAGTGCCATCTTATCTTCATCATCATCAGATTCATCTTTTATAGCAATAAAGACAATTTCTTCTTCACTATCATCAGAATTTTTAGCCATAAAACATGATTTCTTACCTTTATCCTTGTATGATTTGAAATTCTTTTTGCCATAGTACTTGTGACTTCTCTTTTCTTCTTTGACTTGCTTGTTTGGGCACCTAGCTGCAATATGTCCAATTTCTTCACATGAAAAATAGATTAAAGGAGTTTTACCTTTATACTTACCTTTCCCTCTAGAGTACTTCTTTGCAAGTAATGCTTCTACAATTTCAAGATCACTATCAGAACTTTCTTCTGATTCTTCTTCACTTTCTGACTGAACTTCTTTAATTTTCTTGTTCTTCTTTAGTGAAACCTTGGCCTCAAATGCTGATTCAATATTTTTGGAACTAGGAACATAGTTATCATAGTTGTCTAATTCAAAAGCTGTCAATCTTCCAACTAAAGCATCCAAAGTTATATTGTGGTTTGCTTCACATCTTCTTTCTTGAATAGCTGATACTCTTATTGCATAGATAGGGAGTAGTGTTCTGAGTACCTTACTTATAACAGTCTCATCTGAGATTGTTCCTCCAGAAGCTCTAATTGCACTTACACTTGCTTTGATTCTTTCAACATATTTTGCAATGTTTTCATCTTCCTTCATATTCATCTTGTCAAACTGTCCTCTTAGGCTTTCTGCTTTGGCTCTTTTCACATTTGCATCACCACCATATATTTTCTTCAGTGCCACCCACATTTCATATGCAATGGTGCAGTCTTTAATATCATCAAATTCTTCATAGCTGAGAGCAGATGCAATGTCTATCATCATGGTGTTGTGAGTCTTTTTATCTGCAATGTCTTCAACAGTTAATGCACCATTAGGAATTGTGTACTCTTCATCAATGTATTTTCATCCTGAATCACCAATGGAAGCCAGATGAAGTCGCATGAGACCTTGCCATGTTGAAAAGTTATCTCTGTTAAGCTTTGGAATTTCCCTCTTGTAAGACATCCTGATCTTTAGCTTAGGTCTTTGAAACCCTTCCTGCAAGCACCAAAATCTCTGATACCAATTGATGGAATATGGATGAAGTGACTGAGAGGGGGGGGGTGAATCAGTCAACCATAAAAACACTTCACAATTAATTCTTTGCAGATCCCTTAAGATATCTTAACAATGTTATCTGTTTTAGCACTCGATAAATAGATTGCAGTAACTTTGAAGATGCAGAAAGTATTAGCAAAATTATCTTTGTATATTCATCAGCACATGATTGAGAAAGCAATTAAGAACACAAGAGACACAAGATTTAACATGGAAACCCAATATGGGAAAAACCACCAATGTATCTAGATACTGATTTTCACTTTTCTGAAGTGATGCCCGGTTAGAAGCCAACCCGGTAAAAGGTTACAAAACACACTGTTAGGTGTGACCTTGTTAGAGGATTTAAAACACCCTGCTAGGAGTGGCCTGGTAAGAGGTCTTGAAAACAATTCAATGGAATTGTCACCTTGTTAGAGGATTTACATTATGGCTGTTAAACCAACTCGGTTAAGAGATTTAGAATTCACTGTTACAATGATAAGAAGGTAACAATGAAAAAGTGACCTGTATAATAATGCAACTGTCTTGCTGATTACAGATCTCTGTTCTGCATAAGTCTGATCCTTTCTGATCGAATAAATCTCTGCTGCTCCTCAAGGATATCTGAACATCCTTCACAAATTCGCATATACCTTTCCTTCTTTTCTTCTGTAAATCTTCTGCTGTATTCTATTTTATTTTTCACATTTGACCTTTTATTTATATGATTTTGGATTAGTCAAATCGACATTATTTAGTATAACAGTCGGCTGAATTAAGCAAACTCTATTTGCAAAAATCCTTCAGGGGCCGACAGTGCTCGGTGACCATATCTTTCTATAATTTTTCGGTGACCGAGGGAACTCGGTAAACACAAACAATCCTTTACCTTTGATAACTGACTGAACTCGGTAAATACTAACTTTTCTTGATGACCGACTAAACTCGGTAAACACTATCTTTCTTTGATGACCAACTGAACTCGGTAAACACTAAACTTTCTTCGATGACCGACTGAACTCGGTAAACACTATCTTTTCTTCGATGACCGACTGAACTCAGTAAACACTAAACTTTCTTTGGCAACCGAGTGAACTCAGTAGACACTGCTTTTCTTTGATAACCAAGTGGACTCGGTAAGCACTAATATTCCTGTCTGGCAGACCGACTGAGCTCGGTAGAAGCTGATTGCTGCGGACTATGACATTGTGTGACATCAAAGACAATACATAATTGAGTAGCAATTTCCTTCAGACAATTGTTTCCAACACATCTGCCTTAAGATGTCTTGAATTTGAAGACATCAAGTATTGCACTACTGCAAATAAAATGTGTGATACTCTTTCAACCATCTATGGTGGTGATAAAAATATAATAAGGGAAAAAGCTTAAATTTTGAGAGGTAAGTTTGATGAATTGAAAATGCAACAAGGTGAGAATATTGCACAATATTGTGGTAGAATTGAGGAGATAGTGAATGCTATTAGAGCTTGTTAGTGATTTTTCTTGTTGAATCCTAATACATAGCCCTGAGTGCTTAGATATAACTCTGATTCCTAGACTCCTGATTCATACAAGAAAAGACTAATTAACAAGGACCAAGTCCTTCACTTTGAGCTCTTGGCTATAGGCAGGTGTACCTATCTCAGATTTACTTCTTCAAAGCATTACAATACTGGTTTATATCCTTGACACAAACCTAATCTTATCAACCCTTTCAAACATACATGAAAGTAAATATTCATTTAAGTTTTGTGCTGATGAAATCCTTACAAATTGATGATAGAATAGTGCCTTATCCTAGGGCAGAGAGTTAGGAAGAGAAAACATACATCTGCAGAGAAATCCTAAATGAAAAACATTCAGAACCTAGATGAAGTTCCTTACAAATAACCCTTTCTTAAACACATTTAATCATCAAATTCTTGCAAAAATCCTGAGCTCTCAGAGATTAACCTAAAGATTTTACCCTTTCCTTGAAAGGAGCTAGAGATTAAAATCACAAATACCTTGTAAACGGTGCACTAAAAATGCCTTACAGATTCAACACACAAAAGCTCTAGAATTCAGACAAAAAGACAACATAGATATGCAAGGGATTCCAATGTATTCAGGTAGAATTTCAATGTATCAATACATTCCAAATCTGATAAACATTCCCCAAAAAATCAATAATGGATTCCAAGCCTCTCCTTACAGTAAAATTTTCAACATCCTTTACAATTGAGAGAAAAACTAGAGATATGGGAAATGAAGGTTAGTTACATAGAACTAAGAGTTGTCCACTTAGCATCAAAATATCTCCAATATTCCTCTTCAACTTTGATTTGCAACTGATTTTCTCCAACTAATCCACATTCCTGCAATCATTTCCCAAACAGACTTGATTTTTATCTAGAAACTGCCAGCTCATACTGCTCTTTCCCATCACTTCGAAACTAAAAATAATGACTGTCAAAATATTCCTCATTCCTTGCCATTTCCAAAAACATATAACATGCCCATATTCGGATAAAAAATGAACTCCCAGGCATTAAATCTGTGAGCACTCAATCATTTAAATTTTTGGAATTTATTCAAATGTCTGGATTATGTCATATTTTAAATATTTTGAAATTTGCCCTTTTTTATATTATTTCTACATTTTCCCTCAGAAGCAACCAAGATGCGCCACTTGTCACAATTCAATTGGATGAGACTAACCTTGGCCTTTGACCCCTGAGTTTGGAGACTAGGCAAATTGCATAGTTCTCTGGATCTCTGAATGATGACTTTAACCATGGTCAAACCTAGCGATCATGCAAATTTGTCTACCTCTGAATCTCGGGATGAGATTTTAACTACAGTTAACATTTGGAGAATGGGTGACTGAACCCATTCTCCCAATCTTGGAATATCTCTTCTAACCACCAGTATATCCAGCGGCTCAGCAACTATGGTAATCTCCAATTCTCTGAATTTTTCCTCTAACCACGACCTTATCTGGTGATTCAGCAAACACTAGTCTCATGATCTTTGAATGGTAGGTCCTAACCACCAGCCATCTAGCGACTACGCGAACACAGCTAACAGACCTCCATCTCTGAATCACTAAATCTTTCTCTAATTGTTGGCTTGATTGTGAGAACAAGCAAATGACTACCACATTTTTCCCTTAGGTCCTTGTCAGCACTCATCTACAAAATATCTTCATCTCGGCCTGTCGACATGCTTCTCGAGGCATCTCCATGCGTACATGCATAGAGCCTCCGCTCTTACATCTACCTTTAATGTGTGTGGGGTTGCATTTAAACATATCAAATATTTGATCTCAGATCAATGTGGGACTAAGTTTTCTATAGTTTTAAAGACTTTTCAAAATATTGCATAAGTGCTCAGCCAACACATGCTCCAAGATAGGCCCACAGGGTAGAGGACACACATAGCCTCTCTTTTGACTGACATTACACTACATGTGAGTGGACATGTATTTAAATGCCTTTAAGGACCAAAATGGTGTGCATGTGGGATAGACCCACATGCACATTTTTTGCACATTTCTTTCTCCATCCATGGCCTGCGCATGCCCATGCCCAACTCTCTTCATTTGATGCTTACCCCCTAATGTCATTGGCATTTCTCCTATTCTATTAGCAGCCTCCACAAAAACAATACATAAGCCATTGCCCACTATCCCTGTGCAAACACTTTAGTTCATGCGTGACTCTCCTTGGTGATTCCTCACGCTAGCCTATTTATCATTTGGTGGCCTCTTTTTTATTTTCGTAGACAACTCTCTTGATCCACTCAATCATTTTGTTCACATGTAGAAGGAATTCTATTTTCTTTTGTTTTCTTATCTTGCGTAGACCCCTTAATGTGTTGGCAGCCATCTTAACATTTTACACAGGCTTTTAATGAATTTGGGCAGGCCCTTTGCACTAGGCATCTCCTCTTTCATTTATGCAAGGGACCCCCTTGCATTTATAGTGCTATGCACTGCTAGCTCTCATTGCGTGAACTCCCCTACTTATTCATGCATACCCCTGGACATTGCCCTCTCCAAATTTGCAAGCCCCTTGTCTTAATGTGTGAGGCCTCCACTACATGTGAGCACTTCCTCACCTGCTTGTGTGAGTGCCACTCATGCGCTGGCCTTCCTCTGTGTCTTGTTTGCACAATAACCTATGTATTGCATGAGCACATTATGTGCTTGTTTCATTTGTGGGTGCTAACACACACATCAAACTTATATGTTGGCCACATACCCATCCTAATTGTTAACTTAACTTGCCATATGCATTCTCACTTTGCTATGTGGGCATCAATTAGCACACAAGGATTTGCATGAGCATCATGGTCTTTTTGGTCTCCATGCAAGTCTCCCTAATCCTTACACAAGGTAGATTCTTGCCTCCCCTAAATTTTCATAGGCCTCTACATGGTAATCTGTAGGCTTTCATATCTTTACAATGCGCCTCCATTACATCTTGCGTAGTCCAAAATTGTATCATGCATTGGTTACATCATTGGTTCCTTCATCTTATGCTTAGAATGGTGCCTCATTTTGCATGCTCACACACCAATTTGTTTGTGCACTGTATCCTTGTTTGGCTACTAGTCCCTTACGCCTTTCATTACCTATTTGGCTTGCACACCATCCATATCCTACAAGCACATCTCACAGCCATCAAACTAAATTGGTGTGCACTTCATTGTATTTCCCTGATGTGTGCATTCAATTATTTGTTTTCATTTATCTCCCTGAGCCTATGTAGGCTGCCAAACAAGACCTGGAAGCCCATATTTTACTTTGCCTACAAACTAAAACCAAATGGAGGACACACATGGGTAGAGGGGAAGGAGTGGGCATGCAGCTTTCATTTCACCCATGCAAACATGACTAACAACACCTTGTTTATTTTTAGCAATCTCAAAGAACACCTCAATACACTTCATCATAAGACTCTTCCTAATAACTATCAAAATCTTTCTCTATTGCAGTGTCTTGCGAGAAATAATCAAGGGTAAATCTTCAAATTTTCCCATTTTATCATATTTTATTTGTTCACTGACCCGCCAATATAGACATTGGAAAGAAGTGGAAGACTAGTATCTTTAGGTCCCTCTACCTATCCAAGAATCCAACTCAAAATGAAACAAACCATGGTGTATCAAACCCTTAACCACAACACCTCAAATCTTCACTCTCTGCAACACTACCAAATAACACCAACTGGCATCCGAGAGCGGCCTTAAAAACTGACAAAAATCCCTCACAGAAAAGAACCATCAGAAACATACCTTCATTTCCATCATGTAAGCACATTCACCAAAGGATATTACTCAAAAAATTTGAGTTGAAATATTTTAATGATCAAACATGTCCCTTCAGAAACACTGATTCAGTACACACTTCAAACGACATAAATCTCCTTCAAAACTAGCTTCAAAATATCACCCACTAAGATCTTTAGGAATAAAAAACTTAGGATCTAATTTACCCTCATATAGGGAATATGAATCCATAACTACCTTCATCAGGAAGTCAAAATGCCGATCACAATCATATACCAAAGTCAGCCCGTCAGACATATTCAAAATAAAAATAGTGAAATAAGCAAAAATTGGTTTTGGAATTGGCCTAGGAAAGTGGCCAGATGGATTGGCAGAGACCTCAAAATCCTTAGGAAAGTACACTTCTAGGTTTATATTATGGAAAAACTCTCAATTATGCCTGACCCTGAACTGAGTACAAACTACAAGACCTCAAAGTAGGCTACTCAGAAAACTGGACAATGCACGCTCAGAGAATTTTGGTAATCTGCAAACAGAATGACACTGGCAAATAGGTCAAACGGGAACATGGAGGGCTGAAAATTGGCCTAAACACTCTCTCTCATGCCTATAGTATGATGCAATAATGGTGTGCAATGATCAATCACAAGGAAAAAGATACAATCATCCGAAGTGGGCTATTCAGTGAAAATCAGGAAACACACCATATGCATATTTGGGAACACCCTTAAAATGACCACTTCAAGAACATGTCAGAACTGAAAAATGGGACCTAAAATCTATTACATACATCAAATGATAGGTGATGAACACCCTATACAAGTGATGCACCATGAAACCCAATAGGCTCCATTTTTAATACCTTCAAACTCAGCCTCTTTCAAAGACTTTTAAAGCACAATTCCAACACTTAGACAAAATTTTCAAAAAAAATGGAGTCAAAACATACTCAAAATTTTTGAGCTCCAATAGTGCGTCTGACTGGGGATGCGTGCCCCATGCGAGCATGCAGAGGATCTAGAATCTTTGGTATAGTAGACCACCCAAAGAGAATCAATTTTCTTTTTACCTCTTCTCAAAATTTTGAACAGGGAACCCCTTACCAACCACCAAACAACTAAAACAAAGGAGCTTTACAAAATTTACAAATATTTACAAAGGACTTCAAAACTTTGTCAGCATGAGTCAGCATTTACCTCTATCAAAGATGTAATTATCATTTGCATGAATCCAAGGTAATCTGAAAACATTACTCTTGCTGACAAGATCAACCACACTGACATAAATCTTCAACATACCATAAAAGAAATATCCAGTATTCTCACTGTCATTCAACATTTGAAAGTCACTAGAATTCTGAAAATACTGATCATTGTGCAACATAGAAATGTTACACTCCTCAAAATGTATAACCAGCTGAGGAAGAGAACATTCTGACTTAACTACTAAGCTGGATGTATGTTGCCTTTCTTCAAAGATGGCTTGAACATCAAAATAAAATCTCTCAAACTCAACCTCTTGTACATCATGTGAATGTTCAAACAAATCACCTTTAACCATAACTTGTGGCTCCAAATCTAACTCATTCTAAAAAACACTTACATGCTAAATCGGTAAAACAAAAGACTCAAAATCTGCCTGATAATTTATACATTCTTCCTGATTCTTTCCATCCTCTTTTAAAAACAAAACATCATCATCCATTTCATCAAAATCCTAAAGAAATGAACATACCTCTAGCTGAAACAAAAAATTAGTAATATGTAATGGGCTGCCCATTACATACATCCTCATCTTGGCACATGTTTTTCGAGCACTAATCACTATCATAGGGAACACTGTCAGCATTGCTAATCTCTGTTTGACAAGACATTGTCTGAATTCCATTAACAATATCATAACTATCAATGTCTATATCAAACAAGCTGATTTCCATTTCCGGTGAAGAATCATAATCTGTGTCATAACCATAAGAAATGCTTTCTTGAAAAATTTCATAAACTAGTTTATACATCTCTGAAAGAGAATCTACTTCAACACTTTCAATAAAGTCCTCACTTAAACAACTTTCAATTTCATATTCAGAATTCACCAAATCAATGGAAGAATTTGGAAATGCTGAGACTAACTCATCATCACAAATTCAATGTATCTCAGACTTGACACCATGACTTTCACAAACACTAAATACCTCAAATTCTAAAATATGAAAACCGTTTGAATAACAAACCTCCTACTTCAAATCAGAGAGAGAAGGCATCACCTTAGGCTCATAGGAATCAATACATTTATCAAATAAGTGGTCACAAAGATCACTTGCAAGACTTCTAAATTAATCATTATTTTTTGTAGCAACTCCATCATATTGCTGCTCTTGAACTATCATTGCTGAGAATTCATTTTCCCCCAAATCAATCTGACTTGTCATTGTTTTGAAATTGGGGCTGACTATAGAGATCACAAACAATATTAGGCTCAGAAGTTTGAAACAATTTTGAAGGCCCAATCTGATTTCCATTAGTTGACATTACACCAACTAGATTATAACATTCACCAATATTTTCATTATTTACTAGAATCATTGAATTAACGCCAGCTTTTGGGAAAGCCATCTCATGCAATCTTGTATTTTCAGCACCATGAAGCTTTGGCAATCTGAACTTTTTCATCCTTTCTATGTCTAAAGCCAGCTCAAAAGCATGATGAAGACTTTGTGGTTCCTTGTCTCTCAACAAGTAACCCATCTTACTATCAAATGCAACCAAGTAAATAACCAAAGACAATGCATCATGAGGCCTACATTTCTAAGGAATTCTCTTTAGTGTTGTCCCACTATACAAAATGGAAAACATGAGCTTGCAGAGTGGAAGTGCATGAACATTAGATGTGCAGTGCTAGCACATGTTGAAATTTTCCAATTGAATGTATACCAAAACAAATGAAGGACCCATGCAATGAAATCGGAAATCTACAAATTGAGTGTGTTGCTTCAACATGCCATTGGATGCATGTGATGTGTAGATGTTACCATGTGCACGTTTCAAATAAGGAAGACTCATGTACATTTGTTTGGATGCGTGAGGTCTGCGGGAGATGATTTCCTGTCACCAATGCCAAAGGCCTCATGCTGAGCATAATGGACACTCATGCACTAGTATAAGGAGGCTGGCATTGCATAGAAAGAGAGGACAATGCATGATCAGTAGGAGGAACCCTAGGCAATTACAAAGAGGATGTTTGCCAATAAATGCACTAGGGATTTATCCCACATTTGCAAGGGGATGGGCTTTTCTATTATTTATATACACTGGCACTTACAATATGAAATAAGTAAGAAGCCAAGAGGCTCTTGGCAGGCCCCTTGGCTGGAGGAATACAATGCGGCGGTGGGCCCCATTATTTTAAATAAAAATGTATGCAAAGCTTTAAAACTCTCAAAAGCATTATCCCACATTGATGTCAAAATGGGTCTTTGAGGTGTTTATAAACAAGTCCACTCACATGATGAAATAGATGAAGAGTTGGAGGCTCTTGGCATGTGATCACTCATGATGGTGCCTCAATTTTCATGCCCATACCCACAAGTAAGGATATTTTGTAGGAATGATGATGTGGCAATGATTGGACAAGGTGGACATGGTGGGCTCCATCTCGGCCTCTCCCCTTGTCACCTCCTCCAACAGCTTGGGCTCGACCCCCAACATCATCATTTGGATCATAATCAAGTGTGTCCTTGATCTATGGAATACCATCATCAGGAGTAGTGAACCGAGGATATGGGTTCCTCAGATAATGATCGTGATAGTCATCGGTGACACCTATGTCATGAACAGCTAGCTGATAATCCCAATCTATGCACTACATATGCATGATCTCGTACATAATAGTCTCAAAAATTAGTCAAGCCCCCACTAAGCCTCCTCGTTCCGGATCTAAGCATATAGACATGTCTCTTGTGACATGCTCTATACCCTCCCATACTGTTTGCAGACTCTGGTAATCAAAAACCACTCAATCTCCCAACAAAATACCAAGTCTGCAAAAAGTATGGCATTTATCTTACATCTGAGGGCCATGCCTTACAATCTCGGTAGGGTCACCACTCCACATTAGTCACGTCATCCAAAAGTTGGAGCCAGTACTCTAACTTGCCCAGATGGGGCTACTAAATAAAACTAGAATACATATAAATATATGGAAAAATGGCATCGCAATGCCTATTAACAATGGGCTGGGTCATGGGGATATGCTCCCATGCCCAAATCTATAGAACGATACTCCCCATGGTCATAGATCTAGAGTGTTGGTAAACAATCTCATGCAGCTCGCAGTACATGTGAGCCAATATACAACTGCCCCAAGCATACCTCCCAGAGGACTGGATTATCTAGCCTATAGCTCAAGACCAGCCACACATGAAACTGTGCTGGCCCCTACTAGGTATCATAGTACCACCTATCAAACTAGCTAAGTAAACAAGAAAGGGAGCATAGTTGGCAACCATATGGTCCCAACTCAAATAGCGGCCAATAATAGTATCATCTCCAAAGACTCTCCTAGCATCAGCAATCACCACATGCGTAGATGCCTTGTACTTTATATGAGTACCGATCACATATACATGCAAAATCCTCCACATGTCCTCATGTGTCACTGTCATCTCACCAGTTGATAAATCAAAGGTGTTATGCTCTGAATTCCACCTCTCTACTAGTGTTGTAAGAAGACCATGATTTACCTGAATATGAGGTAAATCGACAAGACTCCAAAGACCACAATGTCAAACTGATCCTACGGACTCAGCTGATCATGCAGAGCCAAGACCTAGGCTGGCCTTAGGGATCTAAATGATACAATAGGAAAATCAGCCTACACAACAGAAAATAGGGGCACTATGTCAATGTTAGACAAAGAAAATTGGCCAGAAAAATTGCTTAAAGTTTAGAAAATCAAGTATACTTGGCTTAAAAATCAAGAAAGCTGAATGTGATTTGAAACCCTAAATGCAGATCAAGAAACATAGGATGTGATCCTAAAACTAGATGCGATTCTAGAAATACAAGACGGGAAACGAAATTTGGGATGCGACCCTATTATCTAAAAAGACCAAAAAAGCTATCAAAAGTTTGAATTTTCCTAGATGCGACCCGCTGGAGTGTGATCCCCAAAATTCTAGATGTGATCTAGAATCTGGGAGGTGACATGGGTTGGAATGTATGCGATCCCGTATATGGGATGCGACGCAAAATTAAATTGCCTATAAAATGCATAGAAATGTATGAAAAATCAAATTTTTCAAATTGACAAGGTTCATTGTCGGATACTCATAGGTGGTGCATAGTTCCTCGATCTGTCATGTCGCCTAGCCATCTCAAAACAATGCTTCTCCCTTGGGAACACCATGGTCGCTTAGAGCTCAATAAATTCTAGAGGGGTAAAAGTGAAAATAAATAGTTAAAAGTCACTTTTTGACCTATTTAAGCCTCTCGGACGCTCTAGAACCCTAAGGGACATTTATCTATAAGACATCACAGAGGCTTAATATCAGGACCGAAATCGAAATAGATGATTTATATTATCCAGATGCAGTAAAAATATAGTTACAATGCAAAGTCAACATTCAAAAGGAAAAAGTCAA
Organism: Chamaecyparis obtusa; assembly: GCA_027943335.1. Classification (NCBI taxonomy): domain Eukaryota; kingdom Viridiplantae; phylum Streptophyta; class Pinopsida; order Cupressales; family Cupressaceae; genus Chamaecyparis; species Chamaecyparis obtusa. The sequence goes on from BSBK01000357.1 coordinate 773,294, forward strand.
AATGGTCAAATTGCAGTCAAACAAGGGCAAGAATGGAACAGAAAGTGATTTTCTCGATACAAATCAAATTTTATGCTGAGATATTATTTCCATAAAAGTCAAAATTGGTCAACTCTCTCAAATCTCAAACTTGGTCAAACTATGCTTCTGGGGCACTTTAATCGATCTAAACAGCTTGAAAATTCTTTCCAATTGATTTATGCTTGATCCAAAGTCATCACAATCACTGCAAATCTTTCTAAAATGCTTGAAACCAATGAGTTTATTCAAATTTGTTCCAATTTCGGTCCTGAGGGGGCATAATCATAACAAAATCCAATACTTTGAATCAAATTCTTTAACACCAGGGGCACTACAGTTCTCTTCAATCAAGCTGAGACTGTTAATTTCAACTAAAAATTCTTTTCAAAAATCTCATATCGACCTTCGTTCAATCAAGCTCAGAGTGGGTATTGCCAATTCCTATCCAATCAAGTTCGGAATTGATAGTTTTCAAATCAAGCAAAATTTCATTCGATCAAGCTCGAGATTCTTTTATTGGTCTTCGTTTAATCAAGCTCAGAACTGTTAATGTCAATTTGCATTCAATCAAGTTTATAATTGATGAATTTTAAATCAGGTAGGATTTCATTCAATCAAGCTCAGAATCCTCAAATTTTAGAGTAGTTCTCGCTGCTCTATAAATCTCCTGAATTACACTTTGAATCAGATTTTCTTTGAATCCTTGTACTGTTCACAAAGCAATTCAAAGAGGGACAAATGTAGTCACCTAAAACTGGGCTAATAAAACCTAAGGCCTTATTTGCCCTTAATTTGGTATGTAGCCTTAATTATGCTAATTTGATCTTCGATTATTAGCATAAATCTCCCAAAAATTCAATAAAATCCATCAAATCCTAAATCAAGCATTAATTAATAAGGTTTCAAGAAAAATCAAAGCTATTAACTCTAGGCCTATTTAATTAATCCAATCCCATCAAATGCAAAGGCTAGAGTTATTAATTAAAAGAAATACATAAATACCTCCTAAATCAAACAAACACAACAAACACACTTTCATGATTAGGAGGCTTGCACATGGATCAAGGATCAAGCCAAGATGCATCTCAACCACTCCTCACAGATGCATCTCAGTTGTTGAATCCCTTCAATCTTCTATAAAATAGAATTTTTAAAGGCTTCTTTCTTCTTCTCAATGTTGCTAAATTCTTCCTAATACTTAGACTTTTGAGATGCTTGCTTATGAATTTGAGGCTTCATAATCCATGATTATTGAACTCTCATGCTTGGAGGATCTACCCACTAATGCTTAATTTGATAGTTGTTTCCATGTCTTCAAGCTTTGTTTAATTAGCAAACACTTCAAATTGGGTTAAAATGGGAAGAATTAGGATTTCATATCTCATTTTAGTTGCATACATGTACTCTTCAATCTCTCATTTTAGTGTAGATTGTCACTATTTTAAGGGTCAAATCTGAGAGCAAACTAACCCTTATTTCATACTCACATTAATTAGAGAGCAATAAGATGCTTTTTCTTGTTATCTTTTTCAATTAAATCCTTATTTTTCTCTAACAAGTGATGTTATTATCCTATTGAAGTGTTGTGTTGTAGGCCACAAAATCACACACACACACATCATCAACACACATGCGTATGATAGAGTTATGACATGCACCCTTGAAGATAAGCTTCTAAGTATGTATTCATGCTAATTCTAAGAACGCATGATGATGTGAGTCAATATGAGGAAGTTAGAGTCAGATAAAGTGACACAGATAGTGAGTGATAGAATAGAACAGAGCATGGAGCCGACTATTTGTATTTTGATTAGCGATCATAATATTATTTTGTAAATGCTATGTGCCTATTGTATTTAGGTCATAGACATGTTAATATGATTGTATGTAATCACACTTGAGCCAATTCAATTGGAAGCATTGTATGTAATTAGTTATAGGCTGACTTAATGAAAAGTTTTGTATGTGCATATAAATAAGACCTGCGCCCTTGTAATGAAGTATGGCATGAGATATAGAAATTAGTAAGAGCATAGCAGAGGTATGCGAAGAGCAGTTATAATATTGTAGTGTTTTACAAGAGGCTAAAGCATAAGCACACAAAAGGAATTGATCAGACAAGAAGTGTCATAGGAATAGCTCACCTTGCAGATATAGTGTGTATCTGAGATCCATAAGGTTTTAGCCTTCACCACTTGAGCAGTGAGCTCTAGGACAATGTGTCCCTGCCCCTAATAGGGTTAATTGTAAAAGACTCCTAACAGGGTCCAACCCTTGACCAGGTCACTGTACTAAAATCATTATAAAGGACAACTCCTAATAGGGTTGCAAGATCTTCTAATAGGGATCATAAAACACTAGTGCAGTTCTTAGTGGGTGTTAATTCCCACCAAGGTTTTTACCTATTTGGGTTTCCTTGTAATCATATTTGGTGTTATGTATTGTGTTTGTTTATCTTACTTGCATTGATATTCATTTTAGTACATAATAAATTAAGTTAAGATTCGAGAGTATAGAAAAAGTATTAATATATAGAACATTGATTCACCTCTCCCTCTCAGTGTTTCCATTCCTAACAGAGTCGAGCAGCACTAAAATAAAGGAGGAGATGTGGTCTAGGGTCCATGTGGTTATCAAATGTAGGGCCCACTGGTATGACAAAGACATATACAGGGTCAGGAAAGAGAGATCATCTTGGAGGAGGAGCCTGACAAGTGAAACAAAGGTCTGGGGAGGATGTGGGGGCTAGGGTGTTGGAAAAATGGTCAACACTCCCCTTGGGATTTTTGACATGGTTTAACTACCTCCTATGTCTTCTATAAATCTAGTGGTTGTATCTTTTGGTGCAATGACAACTATTGCTTGTAACAAGTGGTATCAGAGCTTGGTCATAGGTTTGAATCCCCTCGGGTAACGCTGAGGGGGAGATTGTTGGAAAAATGGTCAGCACTCCCCTCAAGATTTTTGAAATGGTTTAACCACCTCCTATATCTTCTATAAGTCTAGTGGTTGTATTGGGCATTAACATGTCAATCTTTTGGTGTAACGACAACTACTACTTGTAACATAAGTATTTTAGAATTTTTGGAAGCAAATGTTATATTAAGAGAGATGATGACATCGGAAAGTTTGATCCTAGAAGTGATGAAGGTATATTTCTTGGATATTCATTGAAGAGAAAATCTTATAGATGTTATAATAAAAGAACTAAGACTATTGTTAAGAGTGCAAATGTTAAAGTTGATGAAAATTTCAAAATTCAGGAAAAAATGCTTGATTATGAATTAGATGAAAGAACTCATCCTAGAACTAATTCAGAGAATGCAGAATTATTCTATGAAACTAACAATGATTTGCTGAATGAAAGCTATAGTGAAGAAATCATTGAAGAACCTATAGCTGAAATAAGAACTCAAACAATGACACCTAACAAGAATCTATCAAGAAATCATCCTATTGAATAGATTATTGGAACCATAGATAGAGGAGTTCTGACGTGAAATAAGGTACAAGAATAGTTGTGTTTAATTTCTCAAATTGAACCTAAATCTACTAGTGAAGCCTGTGAAGATGAATATTGGATTAAAGATATGAAGGAAGAACTAGATCAGATTGAAATGAACAAGACTTGGGAATTGGTCCCTAGGCCTAAAGATAAGAATGTTATAGGAACTAAATGGGTATTTAGAAACAAGATGAATGAACAAGGAGAAGTTGTAAGGAACAAAGCAAGATTGGTATGTAAAGGATACTCATAGAAAGAAGAAATTGACTATGAAGATATGTTTTCACCAGTAGCAAGAATTGAAGTAGTAAGAATGCTTTTGGCTTATGCAGCCTATAAGAAATTCAAAGTGTATCAGATAGATGTGAAGTCAGCATTTCTGAATGGAGAATTGGAAGAAGAGGTCTACATTGACCAGCCTGAAGGTTTTCCTTTAACTAAAGAAGGAGATATGGTATGTAAACTAAAGAAAGCTTTATATGGACTAAAACAAGCACCTAGAACTTGGTATGCAAGACTAGATAAGTATTTGATAATATTAGGGTTTACAAAAGGCACAGGTGATAGCAACCTATACACAAAAGAAATTGAAAATGGTTTGTTGGTTATAGTTACTTTTGTTGGTGATATTATCTTTGGAGGAGAAGATGAAGCTAGTGATAAATTTGTAGATGAAATGAAGACTAAATTTGAAATGAGTATGATTGGTGAAATGAAATAATTTTTAGGATTGCAGATAACACAGAACAGTGATGGTATCTTTGTAAGTTAGACAAAGTACTTGAATGACTTGTTGAAGAGATTTGGAATGGAGAACTATAAACTAGTTGGAACACCTATGGTAACTAGACACAAGTTATCTAGCATAGATGAGACTCCTGTAGTGGAATAGAAAAAGTACAGATCCATGATTGGAGGTGTTGGTGCCCAATAACTTATAACCACAAATAAAAAAGAAGAGCACTTATATTTATTAATTTTGAAAAAAATAGTACATTAGTGTTCATATTGTAGTTGTGATCAAATTCTATTCTATGAAAATCTTAATTGTATTTTGTATTGTCCTCCTCTTTACATTTTACATTATGTATATATACATGTTTGAGTGGCTTTCACACCTCTTTAAGGTGAAAAGACACAACCCTTATTACAAATTATTTTGAAAAAATAATAAACTAACTAAAAAATAACTACCTAACTTTCAGATTTGGGCTTAGTCAAAATACCAAAACACCTTGTGGAAAGCTAATATTTTTACTAACGATAGAAAATTTGATTTCCCGAATTGGGTCTTTTTTAGATTTTTAAAATTCGACCATCTTCAACCTTTTTCAGCATCATCTTTGCAACAGGTCAAAATTCCAGTATTTTTTGAAGGCTTTGATCACTGAATATTGATTATTCTTGTCACAGAGCTTCCTTCCATAATCTCTCAACTTTTAATTGAAAATTAATATAATTTTTTACCCCATTTCATGTACTCCATCATTAATTATTTGGCATGAAAATTAAGAGGCCATTTTTTAGGGTTTTATCACTATATAGGACTCCAAATTTTGCCCAAAATTTAGAGCTCCAACAGCCTCTTTCTAGGGACGTATGCTCCATGTGAGCATAGCGAGATTCTAGCTATCTCTGGAGAAGCATACCAAGTATCCATACTATCTGATGTGAAGTAAAATTGGGTGACCCAAGGCCCCACAAAATTGAACATTGATCCTTTCCTCTATCAAACACTTGATTTTGATCATGTAACACTTTGGATCTCTTGAATATGATGCCATCATTTTTGTGAACAATATTCATTGCTTTATTAACACACTTTGACTTTTGTTTACCCTTCGAAAAGTTAGTAGGTGCACTATAGTCCTTGCTAAATAGAATATCCCTATGCATCTAATCAACCCTACAAGTAACTAGATTAAGCTCTTCTACATGGATGCCTTTACGTACACAATCTTCCCTATACTCAAGATGTTGTTTCTCTTTACAAAAAGGATTTGGAGATAATTCACATTTGGGAACTTCATTCTTATCAAGAATTTGATCAGATAGGATACTCAGATAATTTTCAGAACTAATATTCAACACATTCTTCTCATTATGTCTGTTTGATTCCATATCATCTTCATGAGAATTTTCATTTGGATTATCAAGTTTTTCATCAACAAGACTAACATCTTCATTGACATTATCTCCTGAAACTTCCTCCTGTTCATGCAGTTCTATTTCATCTCCATTATTTGATTTTTGGAATTTATCATCTCCTTCATCTAGTACTCCCTAAATATATATTGATCAATTAACTTTCTTATCATGATGAAAAAAAGAGTGACCACTCTTCTCAGCATGTTTTTGATATTCCATGTCTAACAAAGCTGAAATTTCTCTTGTACTGTGAAGGTTTTCTTCCTCATCATCATGGTCATTAATACATGTTTTCATACACATCTCATCATGTAAAAATTCTTCTTCAATTTGATCTGAATTTTTATGCTCCATGTCATCACAAGTATTATTATGGTTCTCAGGAATGTATGCTTCTTTATCTTCTGTATGACTAGTGCAGTTATATTCCTCACCAATATAATCATCAAGCACAAGGCCTTGTTCAATCTGAGCAATAGCCTCCCTTTTTTGTCTTCATCACCTTCTTCTAATATATGCACAAGGAGCTTTATAGAAGGATCATCCGATGTAATTCCCAATTTTTTGACCTTTCTCATGATTTATTTTTGTGAAGGCATATTGTTTGAAGGTATTTCTTGAAGAATGTCCACCGTTCTTATCAGCAAATGTCCAAAAGACTCCCCTTTAAATCTCTCCAAGCTAAAAAATGAATCAAGTGGAGACATGTAAGAGTCCTCTTCCATATTGTGATCTTGAATCTTGTACTATTCCTAATTCATATCATCTTCACTTGCATCATGAAACATATCAAGAAACCATTACTCAAACTCTCTCCATGATGATATACTTTGTTCAGGTGTCATGCTAAAAAGTAAACCTGCATGATCTGTCAATGATCTTACAAATAGTTTCATAATCACATCTTCTACATAGATATGACAATTTAGAATAAATTTACAAAATGCCTGCAAATACTCCGTTGGTGATTCTGATCCATCTCCACAAAATTTTGGAACATATTTTTTTATTTTAAGCGGAAAATATTTCTGACCACCAGGGATGTTATCAAAACTCAATGGTCTATATAATTCAATAATAAATTTTGGTCTTGGGTCATAAAATTTTGATACTTTATGTGAGTATGTATTTTGGTACATACTGAATATTTGAATTTGTAGTAACTTTTTTCTTTATACATTAGGCTCTTGACAATAAAGTCACCACCTCTTTCAAAGAAGAAAACTTTACTTATCTCCTTCTGGGTCTTCTTCCTCAGTAGAGTCACTGATTGAATTTTTTTATTGAATAGAGTCACCACCTCATTTGAGGAATGTCTTTGTTCTGGGTTCTTTCTTCTAGTAGAGTGTACTTCCAAATAAACTAATGTAAATACTTTCTGATTCTGGTCTGTGAAATCTAAAATTCTAGGTAACTTCACAATATATATTGTGAGCAACTCTCCCTAGTAGAGTCACCAATTTGTTGGTGCCCAAAAATGATGGATCACTTTTGGCCAACTGACAGGTACACGCTAATACCTTTTCAATTCTGGCTTAATCAAGCCAAGGCTGGTAGGCCCGAATTCAATTTAAACTATCAAATTATCTATGTCGCACAATTGCATACATAAAAAAACAAAGTTCCTCCCAAGGTGGTGAATGATCCTTGGAGGAAAGAAACAAATCCTCTAATAATATCTACTCTATAAATCTTGATTAAAGTGGATTAAACTAAGGACTCAAAAAGTAATGTTCTTGAAATAATGATTATATAATCTACAAACCAAAAAGTATGAACCAAATGATAATTTTCAAATAATAGTTAGATCAATGCCTTCTAAATACTTGGGCTATAGAGTCATAAAAATTTAAATCCTAAGTACAACCAAAGATATTTTTAAGGCAACTTACTCCTATAAAGTAAGACTATCATCCTACAGGCTTCTGCTTGATCCACAATTCAAAACAATTCATGCAACTAATCCTATCGATTTTAACCCAAATTAAGAGGCCGACAGGAACAACGGTAGGTTCATAGACCATACAATTGCTATTCAAATTGCATAAATCAACTTTGAATGATAAAAATCAGGGAATAGAACACAATAGAACACCCTAATAAAATAGAGTATCTGAAAGACTGATTGAAAACATATAACTTATAACCACAAATAAAAAAGAAGAGCACTTATCTTTATTAATGTTGAAAAAATAGTACATTAGAGTTCATATTGCAGTTGTGATCAAATTCTATTCTATGAAAATCTTAATTGTATTTTGTATTGTCCTCCTCTTTACATTTTACATTATGTATATATACATGTTTGAGTGGCTTTCACACCTCTTTAAGGTGAAAAGACACAACCCTTATTACAAATTATTTTGAAAAAATAATAAACTAACTAAAAAATAACTACCTAACTTTTGGATTTGGTCTTGGTCGAAATACCAAAGCACCTTGTGGAAAGCTAAGATTTTTATTGGAGATAGAAAATTTGATTTCCCAAACTGGGTCTTTTTTAGATTTCTAAAATTCGACCATTTTCAGCCTCTGTCGGAATCATCTTTGGATTAGGTTGAAATTCTAGTATTTTTTGAAGGCTTTGATCATTGAATTTTGATTGTTCTTGTCACAGAGCTTCCTTCCATAATCTTGCAACTTTTTAATTGAAAATTAATATAATTTATTACCCCATTTCATTTTTTCCATCATTAATTATTTGGCATGGAACTTAAGAGGCCATTTTTTAGGGTTTTATCACTATATATGACTCTAAATTTTGCCCAAAATTTAGAGCTCAAATAGGAGGATTACAATATTTAACTCATACAAGACCAGATATATCACATGCAGTTGGAATTGTTGCAAGATTTCAAGCTGAACCCATAGAATCACATTATGTAGTAGTAAAGGGGATATTGAGGTACTTAAGAGGCACAATTGAATATGGATTGTGGTATGAAAAAACTAATGATTTTACCCTATGTGCATATACAGATGCAGATTGGGGAGGTAGTGTTGATGACAAAAAGAGCACCAATGGTGGAGCATTTTTCCTTGGAGGAAGATCAATTTATTGGCTAAGAAAGAAGCAGGACTATATTTCACAAAGCACAACAAAAGCAAAGTATGTGGTAGCAGAAAACAATTGTAATCAAATAATTTGGATGAAACAAATGCTGAAGGATATTGGAATAAAATTTGTTGAGCATGTTATTATAGATTGTGATAACACCAGCATAATTAGTATGTCTAAGAATCATGTATTACATTCTAAGACAAAGCATATAGAAATAAAGTACCATGTAGTGAGAGAGAAAGTGGCAGAGAAAGAAGTCAGACTTGAGTATATAAGTACAAAAGAGCAGATTGTAGATATATTTACAAAACATTTACCTAAGGATATATTTGAGTATTCGAGAGGTATGCTTGGGGTTATGCCTGAGCCTACTTTTGAGAAGTGATGCAGATTGTTGCATCTGTCCAGTGGTATATGAGCCTTATCTTTCTTCTAGACTAGATGGTGGTACTTCCTCTATGGGGGAGTATGTGTATCTGAGATGAGCCATGAGGACTCTAGGGAATGTATTTTTTGAAAAGTGTCTTTTGACATTGAAGTTGTTATTGACATAATGATGAAACATCTATCATTGATGCCAATGGGGGAGAAGTATACATGAAAAACCATCTATTGGAGAGAACTGAATAGGAAAATGAAGCAGAATTTGATTAATGAAGAGGATTTGAAGTATTTTTAGAGAAACAATGTTGGTATTCATGGAACTTGGATGTTTTTTCATCTATGTTGCCATCAATACCGATGGGGGAGATTGTTAGGAATGAATGTTGAATATATCCTATAGGAGACTATTCGCAGCCATTTTGTAGTAGTTATTGTTGCATTCATGACTATGGTTGTCATTGATGTCAACACAGTGATCTATTGAAGATTAGCGGAGAAGTAGACATTGATTGAGTTAGCAGACATGGGATATTGAAGATGAAGCTATGCAGAGTTGAGGAATTAATCTATGATTTTATATAAGATCATGGTTAAGAGCATGTACAAAAATTCATTTATTCATGACAGTTATGTGGGAATCAATGGAAGCAGTATTCAGGTAGTGTTCCTAAGCAGCAATTTGTGGAAATCAAATGGTATCTCCTAATCAGGATTGAATTTGATCATGCGAAGTTGAAAAATAGTTGAAGACATGATGATAGTAATGTGGACGTGAGTGCAAGGTTTGAGGTTGCATGAGTGAAGAATTATCTTAATTGGAAGCCGACAGATTTGTGTAGCGTTAATGTAACGTGTGGAAGATTTTATTTTGTAATTTGTATGCTGACTCATTTGTAATTATTTGAGTGTGGTATAAAGGAAGGAATGTTTTCCTTATTGTAGTATGTAATTGTGTGTGGTATTTGAAAGTGAATTTTAGAATTGTGCAATACTTGTTGGAAGAGGATATGCGAAGTATAGAGATCTAATATTGAGATCTAATGAAGCAATTGGTGTGGTTTGACACAGTTAGAGAAGGAGTATTGAGTTATTAAGATCAATAATCTTTTGGTATTATTCTGTAGATTAATACAAAGATCAGTTGGATAGTGTGTTCAGTGATCTTACACCTAAAGCTGTTTGGGCAGTGGGTCCTTCTGTCTTCCATAACTCCTAATAGAGTTAGAATCTCTTAGCAGGGATTCAAAGTCTCCTAGTAGGGACTGATATGTACTGAATGTATTTCATAAGACTCCTAATAGATTCCATCCTCTCACAAGGAACTTTCATTTTTGTGCATCTTTTGTGGACATCATTCCCACTGGGGTTTACTCTTTGATCAAGAGGTTCCCTAGTCAACATATATTGTGTCATTGTGTATGTATATCTTTCTATTATTGGTGATTCCATTTCTTTCATGGTTAAAATGTATTGAAGTTGATAAAAAAAATTATTTATTTGATAACTGATTCACCCCCCCTCTCAGTTATCTTCGTGGACTTTACTTTCTAACAAAAAACACACCAATTTATTTATTTTAAATAGGTTATAATATTATTAATATTTAAAGTTTAAAGAAAGACTACACAAATAGTGTTTTTGAAATATTAATGAGAGGTTAAGCCAATAATCATTTGAGGGGAATCATAGCGGGACATTATCGAACCTGCCAACATTCCTCACATGATATGAAGTCAAACTAGAACCTAGGGCCAACTAGCTTAGTCAAACCCTTGCCTAAACAATTAAGTGATAGTACCAATAATTACAAATAACTTTCTTATAATTTTTTTTCTTTTTTTTTTAGTAAACTTTTACCTCTCTACACTTAAGTTCTGTAACCAAACTGCATTTGATTAATTTACATATGAAAATATTAATTTTAAAATATAATAATATATATTAATCTAGATCTTCTATAATACAATTTCTCTAAGGAAATAATTAATCTCTACCAACATTCTCCACTTCTTAAAATTCCTCATAATGACAATCCCCTACTTCACCATTTTAAAAGAAACTTATAGATATAAAGTGTCATTTATAGCGTTGTTTAAAATTAAATCTAAATTCAATTTAAACTTTATAATAAAATTCCTTTATCTAATATTAATACCATTTCTCCATGAAGGAACCTTAATTAATATTATTAATTTTCTTTATTTAATAATTTTTCCAATTTATAAAATCCTTTACCAACGCTACTAACATTATTAAGATAAATTAAATTTCCCTAAGAAAACTTTAAAACACTATTACCCAAGTATAAATAAACCCTAATTTCATTAAAAGGGTCCACTCTACAATAAAAAAATTAACTCCAAATCAAAACTCAAAAATAAACCCAAAAGAAAACATAATTTAAAAGAGTTAGAAATAAACCCAAAACAACAACATCTTTATTTAACTTATTAAAGAGAAGGAGGGAAAAAGAGATTTTCAAAATTGTGAGTTGACTTTCATCCTAACCCTAATTCAAAATTAGGGTTACGATGAAAATGATAACTTCCAAAAAGTTGTTCATTCTTCCCTCCTCCTTCTCATCTCTC